>JAJONR010002086.1:0-80000 GCA_029582245.1 Solanum etuberosum
AAAAAAAAAACAATTCATCAAAAAGAAAATTTACCTGAGAGATCGATATGGTGATTGCAGTCTAGGCAAGTAACAGAACCCTTCAAGACATAGCAAGACGAAAAATGAAGTGTGGCAAGAACCAAAGTGATGAAGAGTGCAAATCCCAGCTGATATGATGCCATTTGATTAAGCTTGTGTTAGGTAGCTATAGCATAAAGTATAGAGTGTAGTGAAAATAATTCTAAGTAGTGGATGTTGCAAAAAAAACATTGTATAAATAAAGGAGCAAGTAGTTCATGAAAAACAATAAATGAAAGGGTCCACAAGGCCTGTTATGGTAGTTGGAAACACTGAATTAACAAATGCAGGCTCTTAAATTCTCTTTAGAGTTTGCTGACTTATAGCTTCTTATAATATATATATGTTACCAACTTTTTTCACATAAAATTTAAAGAGGATGAGTGTTTTCACGATTCGTTCAAGAGTCGCTATAACATAATTAATTAATTATACAGTATTTAATTTAAAGATGATGTGACCAAATTTGAGTTATGATCATAGCGCGCCAACCCTGTGTTTTTCTTAATGTATGTATCTTCACACCCAATAGACATTATGTTACGTTGTTAGTGTTGAACAATATAAATCAGGTTAATTATTTCATGCTACGGAGACTTAATTAGTCGTTTAAAAGAGCATGTCTATTTCTTTTTTCTTTTTTTCGATAATTTTTTTAATTTTAACCTATGTCATGTTTAAGACCCAAAATTAAAGGACTTTTTGATATATATTACATTTTGGGATAAAATAATATGAAAACGAAGGAGTACTACTCCCTATTTTAGCAGCTTAATCAAATTATTAAGGGCGATTTGAAGGACAGTTAGCGGCACTTTCCGAGTTCGATATTTGTGGCGGTTTGCAATTTAATGGGGGTTCGGATATTTCCAACCAAAAGTACCCCTTAGATTTCCCAAATCTAACAAATATTACCAGGTAAAAAAAAATTAGGAAAATAAAGAGAAGATGCGTAGTCCTTTCATGATTTTTATTGTGATCAGTGTGAAGGACCACAAGTTAGAGGCTCATGGATATACACATGCTTTATATTATGGAAATTCACTTTTGAATCTGAGAGTGAAGAATGTAAAGATCACCTTGCCCCATTAATACGTGCTGCAAATATGAATTAATCAAACTCTTAAATTTTTCGTATTAGACACTTTTGTTCCAACATAGGGAAATTTTTTGTGTGCCTTCTTAGAGAATTGTCTAATTGAAACTAAAGTAGATAGGTTCGTTTTTGGATAAGATTGAAAAATGTGGTTGATGATAGCTGCAGGGTATCTAAACTCCCAACCAGAAGGGTGGTTGATCTGACACCTTGAATTAATGGAGGAGAGTTAGAATTAGCTTTTATTCACCTCCGCAGATACCTACAATGGAACCTTGAAGAACCATATTTAACATGCCATTTACTCCTATTTCTATACAAGGACGTTTATCTGAATTCTGAACTGCCTCTCATCATTTACATAAATACCTTGTAAGAAGACTAATATACAAATTAATTTTACAAGGTAGCTGTGCGAGGCAACGCATTTTACACAAGAGCAGGAGCGCCCAAGGCATTTTACAAGACATGAAGTATGCAACATGACTATTTTATAAATAACTTGTGTATCGGGTAAAGGAACATAATACATATCGCGTGATTCTAGATCTGGATGGTGCCAATCGTACACTGAACTGAAAGTATAAACAATTTTCTATGCACATGCACCAAACCGAGAATTGAGTTGTTGTAATACAAATTATAAATCAAAAGAGGCTCACCTGGACTAATACAATCTTGGACTTTCGGCTGGTGCTTCCTCCAAGGGGTCGAGAAGAAGGGGGAATAATAGCTCAAGATGTTCTCTTTCTTTTTTCTTTTGGGGCAGGGAGGGAACGGGGTCATTGAAGAGAGTGAATTTGGAGCTCACTTCTCAGGTATACTAAAAAGAAATTGGTTTCTAGGTAAGCAAACTACCAAGAGAGAATTTGAAAAGACAGTGTTTGGCTTAATATGCTGGAAACCAAAAAATGGTAAAAAACTGAATAGATAATAGAAGCATGATACATCCCTAAAAGGTGCAATGGTGAATCGACTTTTGTTGCCCCTTTACAATGTCTGCGAAATCGCCAGTAAAGAGCAAGAAAACCAAGTTTTCTGTGGTGATGCGACAGAAATTGCACCTACTTAATGTCCCCTTTTGCAAGAATACCTGACTGAAACTTTTTTGGCAAGTTTGCTCAGGGGCATACCATTACGCTCACGAGTAGAATCTTAGCATGAGAAGCACAGCATAAGAATACTTGCCATTACAAAAGTTTGAGATGGAATAAGATGGGGAATATAGGAGGAAGTTGGAGCCTTGGAGGGGCAATAGCACTTCACTGGCAAGCAGATGTTGCAGATCTGATATACTCCTGGCAACGGACTGCTAGTAATAGTGCAAAGCAGAAATTATAGTACCCAGAAGATGTCTATACAGTGGAAGGGAGAAGAACTATAGCAGTGATCATTTTTTCTCCTAAAAGAATCTTTGATATATCAAAGGAACTTCCTCTCCATTTCAACAAAAAATTAGTACCGACTTGAGCTCAAAAATCAAGAAACAAAGCAGACATAGATACAGTCTGTCCACTCTCTTCCCTGTTAACTTCTAGTGTAGAAAGTAGAAACAGCGGCTCAGCAGTAATACTGTTCATTCTCCTTGTCACATTGATAGACCTTTCAATATTACAAGTTTGACTGTAGAGAATTTGAGAAATATGCACACACCCAGCTGCAGAGGCAAGATTTTTGCCAAGGGGATTTTTTTTTTTAAAAAAATAAACGCCTATAGCTAAAAAGATTAGAAACTGTGGTTAGCAGGAATTGAACCCCTTTACCACAGAGCTGAGCTTTTTTCCATTAAAAGAACTCCCTTGCTTCTACCTAGATGTGTCCATGCACACACCTTAAATTAATAACTACCAAAGAGAAACATACTAGGTAACAACCTTTATGCGACATAAACAGCCGACAGGCTTTGCGCGCTCACAATAGCTCAAACAAGAACTTTTTATTTAATTCTGGCACTTTGCTTTTAGTTAGAAGGAGAAGTAGAGGCTGCTGACTGCAAATGCCATCCCTGCTTTTCTTTTCTTTTCTTTCCTATTCAATCTATCTAATATAATTTGCTTTGATTAGCCCCATCTTAACTTTGGGCCCTTACATATTAGAGGACAGGCACCAAGCACCCTCCTAGTTTAGACCTATAAGCCTGGAAATTGCAATTGGAAAGCTTTCACTTCCAGCTGACAAAGACAATCTTCTTGGATTTGCTACCGGGATGATAATTAAATAATTTGTTTCTCCGTAAGGCATGCTCATTTAATTGACAACAGGCCAAGATGGTGATAAAAGATGACAATGAAACATTATTACTGCGGAATACTTTCTAATCACAGCTATCAATCAGCCCTGATACTGATACAAATTCAAGAAGAAACCTAACAATTATCTCAAATTTACTAGAAAAGTCAGGTAAGAAAACCTGTCTTCTGCAAAATAGCATCTCGGACCTGCCTCAAATCCCTCCCTTTCAACTTCCACCCAGCTCCCTCAACCACAGAGGATGCCAAAATTGGTGTCTTCCTCGACGCAACAATTTCATGCGGTGGTAACATCTCACCACCGTCCACATCATCATCAACATCGTCGAAATATCTGCCTCTTCGGCGCGCTGCTGCTGACATTACAGGAACATTCACCGGTGCGGACTGGAGATATTTAACCCGATCCACTGGCGGCCGTTTAGGAATTGTAGGAATCAAACGAGCCGAAGACGTGGAGGAAGACGAGGAGGATGACGAAACAGAGAGCAAAGCCTGTGCGTGGGACTCAGACTCCGGCAGCGCGGCTAGGATACCGAAATGTTTTTTGTGGGAGCGATGGTTAGGGGACCGATGATAATTAGCGTTCGGGCTTGTTGAAGTTGAAGGAGTGAAGTGTTGAATTGCATCGGAGGATGCGTCAAAAATGTCGTGCTCGCTGAGCTCATCTCCGGCGGCGGAAGTCGAAGCGGAGGTGGATGTAGCGGATTGGGAAAGTGAGTGAGCGGTGGAGAAAATGCCGAGGAGACGATCGGACGACGGTAGTTTTCGCTGGTACCGGTAATTATTCGCTCCGCCGCAGCCTGAATCCATGGGGAAATTGCGGAGGCGAAATAGGGTTAAAGGGGGAAAAATTCCTTTGCACTAAATACTGAATACGTGACCATTTACATGCATCTTGAATATTCTTAATAGGAGTAAAACTATAGTATAGATTCCCTATTTATTACTCCTAATCTGATATTAATATGATTCATAAATATTAGAGTATATAATATAATACAGCTCCATCTTTGACTTGTCATACACTTTTACAAACATTAAAAAATAGAAAGAATAATTTTATTATAATTTTTAAAAATATGAGTTATTTAAATATTAAATAATAATATTTAATAACTATGATAAAAATAAACTCAAAATAATAAACTATTTTCTTGAATTTCTAAATTAAACAAGTAAAATTAGACAAAATTAGCTTTTAGGTGGAATATTTTTCAACCCTTAATTTTTATATAGTCATATATTTATAATGGTTAAAGTGTTTTAAATATGTATTTCTTCTTACTTTTCTTAATAAATCATATCATATCTATTTTACCTCAATTTTATATTATATTTTGAATTTCTATTTAGGCGTAATGACTATTTGTTTTAATTATATATACTTTTTTGGTCCAGTAAAAAATAACTAGATTAAAACTCCGTTATTTTCAATTAAATAAAAAGTTTTACCCAAAATAACTAAATTTTAAGTATATATACCATTTTATTTCTTCTTTAGATTCATTGACTATTATAAATATTGAACATATCTCTTTATATATACACATAAGATTTGAACAAAAGCTATTGAATTCATGTAAATCCAATCAATCTTCTAAATTGGATATCAGACATCATTAGGTACAAAATAGAATTGCAAAGACGTTATATTATCACATCGGGTTGGAAGTGTTGTATTTTTAATGTGAGACTTTCTACGCAAATATGAATCAATTGCATCATTAGGTACAAAGTAGAATTGCAAAGACGCTATATTATCATATTGTTTTATCTCTAATATGAGGCTTTCTAATGCAAGTATGAATCAGTTGTATGAGAAAATGAAAGAAAAAAAAAGTTGCGAAGTACAATTGCAAATGCCAAGTACACATGAACATAAATTTTATAATGAGTATGAAAGCGAGTATTCCTCGTTTCATCTTATTGCTGGGAAAATGCAAAAGATTTTTACCCCATGAACAATACTACTCTCTTGCTACTACCTTTACATAATCAACTAAATCTGGAATTCAGAATTACATTTCCGATTTCTCTTTATTTTCATACTTGAAAGAGAGAGAGAAAGAGTAGCTTTAAACTTCTTTTTTTACGTTGAAACAAAAAAGAAAATCAAACACCCCTTTGTCTTTGTGCAGGAGCGGAGCTAGAGCAGGCTCGTCCAAATGCTTTGGTCCGAACACTATATTTATATTATAATGTCATTTAACATATAACTAAGTAACTCAGAAGGACTAGAAACCTGAACTCATGAGTTTTTAAATATTGACTTCGCCACTGCTTTTATGATATTTATTCTTTAATTCCTAAATTATTTTCAGCAAGATTCACCAACTTTTCTTTTATCATCATCATTTGTTACATCTTCACTTGATTCATCTTCTTCAACATCCTCTGAATCATCATCATCATATTCTTCTTCTTCATCGAAGAATTCGTCATCTGACTGAACAATATGTAGCTTCAATCGTCCATCTTCTCTACATGCATGCAAGAATTCCCATTCAGGAATTTTAACCTCCTTGAGAATAAACCTACCATTTTCTCTAAAAGATTCAAAACAAACGCAGGGCTTTCCATTTCTACCAATGCAAGAAATTGGAGGAGGCAATAATGCCCCTTTATTTGTTCTTGATCTAATTTTCGTATATTCATGACTTATAATCCCCTGATTATGAATGTTCGTTGATCTAATTTCTTTGTGTTCTTGATCATTCCCAATACTCAATGCATTCATAATATCTTCAACATCATCACAGCTTTCAAATCCAAGGCTTTCTGTACATATTGAAAGACAATCTGAATTTCTTGAAGAAAAGCTATCACTATGCTTGTAATGTTTCTTCTGGCTGCTTGGTGGATAAATGGGGTCTCTGTTTTTCCCTTCAATCCCAGATTGGTGAATTGCTTCGAAGGAAAATGACGAATTATTATAAGAAGAACACGTCGATGATGATGATGATGATGATGATGATGATGAGGTGGTAGACAATGGAGGGAGATTATTAGAAGAAAACGATGAAACAGAATGTAATCCATCAAAAATCTCCGTAAAGGATGAATCTTTATTAGGTTTCATGGATTTAATCTGATTCCATGAAGAAGTGGAATCAATAATTGTTGAATTTTCGGGGAATGGTTTGTCAAAGAAGTGTTTTAGGCCTCCACAGGTAACCATATTATTATCAACTCTTAGACAGAGTAGTTGTTGTTAATTGGGCTAAGAACTGAGAAGCAACAAAAAGAGTTAACTTCAGGTTGGTTTTTCTAATGGTGAAAGATAGGCGATTCTTGTGGTGATGATGGGAAGATAAGGTGTCAATGACTTGGTTTATTTAATTTATATCCAATTTTAAAATTAGACTTTCTAAAACCGTCCCAATTATTTCGATGATAAGTGAGTTACGTTGGAGCTGAGTTGGAGATATACATATTGTTGATAAAGTCAAGAGAAATGTGAGGTTTATTAATAGTTCCTGTTTTACAGGAGTACCTCTCAATTTAGAAATGAAATAAATTTTGGTGGTCTCCATTGTATATTTAAAACTGTAAAATTATTGAAACAAAAGAGTACATTAATATCACATGTGGAATCATTTTACTTGTCAATTTAAGCAAAGACAAAAGCAATTGTCATTTCTTTATTGTTGGTTAAGGAACTGCACCAGAAAAAATCAGTTTGTTATGCGAAGACAGACAGGCTTTTTAAAAGGCTAAATTTTTGCATTAATAAATCAGTTTGCTTGATTTGGAAATAAAGTATTTTTTGACGTGATTTCCGGATGTAGACAATTACCCATTCAATTAAATTATGAATAAAATAACATTATCTCGCTTCAATTTGTTTGATTGATTTTGATTCTGACACTAAAAAAGACTTTTGAACTTAATGTTAAATTAAAGATTTGTAGAAATCAAGTGTTCATAAGCATATTTTTTCAATTTACCTAAACTCTAAAAAAAATGTATAAAAGTTATTTTGCTCACTTAAAATACGGAAGGGGTTAAAAATGTCATTAAACTATGTGAAATTGATCAAAATGCTCTCATTTTATAGTTTGGTCTAAAATGTACCTGTAATCAATAGTTCAAGGGTATTTTTAGACCAAACTATTTAGGACATTTTTAGACCAAGCTATTAACTGAGTGCATTTTTTTTGTTCAATTTCGCACAACTCAAGGACTTCTTTTATCGTTTCCTGCTTAAAATAAGTCAATTCAATCCCAATTTTTTAATCTTGTGATCTTAGACATGTCACGTAGAAAGGTAGAATTAAAAATTTATTGAAAAAAATGAATTAAAATAAAAGTAAGACAAATAAATTAGAACTATCCAGTATCTAACTTCAGAGGAAAAGAAAATTACGCGGTCCCATCGCAAGCACCTACAATGTCATGATCACATTGGTTTACCCTAGTTTCTTTGGTAGTTTAACGTACGATCGCCCCTCCAACAAGAAAAGGTATAAATCACTATGAGTCAGACTCAATAGAATTTGATCAATCCTATTTTCTGTCGTTAAGGTGGAGAACTGAACCAAGAATTTTCTTTCTTCATCATCAATCGAATCACTGTTCGCGACCCAGGATCTCTCTTTAGAAAGCAGAAAAAGGCAATTTTCCCTTTCGAGCTTTCTTATTCGATTGAGCATAGAGGCCTCCATACTTTCATTTCTTCTTATGAAAAAAGGTTCATTTTTAGAAATACTTTTCTGCCTTTCTTTTAATGTGTTTACATATATTTTATAAAGAAATTACTCTCTCTGGTCCTCGTGTAAACGAACACCAAATTCTTGAAGTAACGACATCTCTTGCTGCTTTTTTTTTCCTCCTTTATTCTTTTTCTGTTACGGTCGCCTCTGCCCTATTCCCTATAATGTTTATCTAAATTATGAAATAGTATATTATTTTCTTCTTGCTTATGAAATAATAAATATTTGAAGACAGCAGTATTAGTATTGTTGATACTTTTCCCCCCGACACAAGTCTCCCAATTAGTATTTTAATAGACTTATTCAGCCAATTATTTAATCACAAACCACTGAAGAGTGAAGAGTGAAGATCCATTATCATTTGAAAAGGTCTCTCTTTGTCTTACTCTCTCGATTACACACATATTCACTTTCCATACTGCTTCCTATTTTTAGTTTTTATTTCTGTAAAATAAATGGAGTGACATGCATGTCAATGAAGATTCATTGACCAGGGCCGGCTAGAAGGAGGAAAGTGAGATTTTTGACCTTTAGTTAAAATTAAGGATGAGGTCACCTAGCTATAATAGATTTATAGTTTAATTTTTTATTTTTTCTTTTAAAATACATGTAGCAGAAAAAAATAAAATTGGATTTAGGCCATTAATTTTATTGAGTACGGACTTGTTGAGAAATGGATGAAAAGATGAAGCAAGCAGCTCAAAATGGGGATATTGATGGTTTCTACAGAATTATTGAAGATAACCCATCAATTCTTAAACAGATTGACGCGTTAGAATTTGTAGAAACCCCTTTGCACACAGCTGTATCTTTTGGGCAGACTGCTTTTGCCATTGAAATGTTGAGCTTAATGCCTTCTTTCGGAAGGAAGCTGGACCCCAGGGGATATAGCCCTCTGCATCTAGCACTGAGTAATGAACAGGAAGACACTGTGAAGCTGCTCATAAGATATGATCCTAAACTCATTCAAGTCAGAAGCAGGGAGAGGCTAACGCCGCTGCACTATGTAGCTGCTCAAACTGACAATGTTGATCTTCTCAGCGAGTTTCTCCTAGCTTGCCCCACCGCCATCAAGGAAGTGACCATTCGAGGAGAAACAGCTGTGCATCTCGCTGTGTTAAGAAACAAGTTTCCGGCTTTTAAAGTTCTAATGGGTTGGCTCTACCGGACTGGCAACAAAAAATATTGGACTGGCAAGATAACGGGGGATACACAGTGTTGCACATTGCTGCAGAAACAGGTCAAGTTGAGGTATATATGCCATGTTTCTTCAAGTCATTAATATTCATTTTTGGTTAGTAGAGTTACTACTGATTGAACTCTACACCTGACCATTCTCAAGAACACAACAATGTTCCAACTGCTTCAACCTTAATTTGAGATATAAATAACTAGTAAAGATCAGATTCCTTGTGAGTATGAATCACACAATCTGAGGTTGGGTAAGAAACACAGGTGAGCACATAGCCCTCCTCCATTTGACTATCATCCAGAAAAGATCCATCAGATTGATCAACAGATCCTGATACAATCTTCCCGGCACATGTTGAGCACGCACCTGCCCTGCAAGAATAAGGGAGTTCGACTCCAGCATTTTCAGCTGCATCAAGGATGTAAGTATCTGAAGGTGCCTCGAATTCATGCTCAACACCATCTGAACAAACCAACTTGACCTTGTAAACTGCTGATGCTGATGCTCTAAAGCCAGAGCTGGCTTTCAATCCAAAGCCCTTAGAAATGCTCCTTACAGACCCCAGAGACGCTGGGCTCTTAATGAAGACGCTCTTTCTTAGGGTCTGAGGAGCAGTTTTTACCATACAGGTTGCAGGAAGTCCGACAGTAGACATGTTTACCTGATTAAAAAAAATGAACTGTTTAACTACTCATAACATCGTTTGGTTGGGAACAAGTTTGTTAGAATTGTGCACAGATGATCAACAATTGAAGAACTCCATTGATGGAGCTAGAGAGTAAGAGAGAGCATGAAAGAGACGATTGAGATTGTGATTTGGGGAAATGAAAAATTAACTTCTATTTCACCTGCTTCCAGTATTTATACATGTATATACAGAAAAGAAGAATCTTCTAGTTAAGATGACCGCTAAGGCACTAACAACTAATTTTCTAACTAACCCCAACTAACTTCCTTTAACACAGTAAGCTAACTAACTTCTTTATAACAAAAGGCATACAATATAATTAATTGAAAGCTGAATCTTAGCTAATCTCAACAAAGTTATCCTAGGATTAATTATGGGATAACTTATCCCATCACTATGATATAAATGGTGGGATAAGTTATCTCAAACATGGCAAGCAAACAAGATACAAAATTTTTATCCCATCACTATTTATCTTTATCCCTCACACCAAACGACCCCCTAGTGTTCAAAGAATAATGTTTTCGTTGGTGCTCAAAATTGATAAATGCCCTCCGCAAAACAACGGTGTATAAATCGAAGTATTCAACTACTGAATCCAAATGAATCTTGATTTTTTATCTTCACCAATTAATGTTGCATATCAGGTAAAACTAAGTTACTGACAGGGTTTACATTTCTGATTTGTCTAACAAAATGGTTGTAATCAATTTAACATTCAATAATCTATGCCCTGTGCTTAAAAAAAAAAGAAGAAGAAATGTTTGGACTTTGGAGTGACCCACTACACCCTTCTAAAAAAAAAATTACAGCAAAAAAATACTACTAAAACCAGAAAGCGAAAGAGCTATCTTCCATCTGCATGTCATTCGAGTAAACAAGAAAAAAAGCATCAAATTGAATTTAGAATGAAAGAACAACGAAAAGTTCCAAACACCCAAAATTCAGCTAACACTAAAGATCCAACCTTTAATCCTACACCATGAATTTCACCAAGAAATGAAAAGGGAAAATTGACAATTTCAACAACCAACACCAAAACAAGACAAACCCATACTCAGAACTCATCTACAAAGCATAACACGAAATATTCACATGAAACACACAAGTCCAGAATCATAACCAAAAAGTTCAACAAAATTATATTTTTTAAAAGAAGGGATAGTTCTTACTGTTGGAGGAGGAAGGCGGAGTAATCGAGGAGGAGCAGAGAGGCTCAAGAAGACTCCAAATGAGAGCAAGCAAAGCAATGTGCTGGCACTCTCAAAATATCACCTTCATCAAATATATATATATATATATATATGGAGTTGCGTTTGTGGGTTGCCGAGTTAAGATACAGTCCATGGTTTCTCTGTCCCATTATTCGAATTACAATGGGCGTCTTTACCTATTTGCCCTTCCCTACTCATTTTGTACACAAAGTACATAATTCCTTTTGATTCCATTCTCCACCAAATCAAAAAAGGAAGTCTGTATGAATCAAAATAAAAAGTCTAAATGGACCAAAAAGAAGTAATCTAAGCAGATTTTATTTTTCTCATAAATATTATGGTGTTCGAGTTACCCTTCAGTTAATTTTACCGATATTTGTCACCCTCCGATCAGTAACTGCAACTATTTCACGAAATACATCTGACAATCTAGAGGATACATGTAGCTCGTTTGGATTGATTTAAAAAATATATATATTTTTAATTAAATTTAAATGACTTTTAAGTCAAAAAATAAAAATTAGGAGAGACCTACTTTTGGTTTTAACTTATTTTAAGTTATCTTTAAGCTTGTCAAACACTTTCTAACTTATTTTAAGTTATTTATATATTTATCAAACACTTTCAAAAGTCAAAAACTAACTTAAAAGTAGATTTGACCAACTTTTAAGTCAATACAAACACCCTCTGAGGGAATAAAACTCTACAAGGACTCGAACGACAACACAAGCATCATCGAACTTAAACTTTCTTTACTATCTTCTCTAATAATCGGTTAGAGATCTTTTGGTTGGGAACAAGATATCATGAGATTTCCAAGTTATCTCGAGATAAATTATTCCACCATGTATATGAATAACTTATCTCATCACTAAAGTATAAATAGAATAAAATAATTTTTATTCCTAAAATTATTACACCTTATACCTAGGGTTGGGCATAAAATATCGAAATCAAATCGAATTTTTTTGTTATTTGGTAATCGATAATTGAGTATTCGGTATGGTAATCGGAAGTAAATTTTTAGAATTATGTATTTGGGTTTGGATTTGGTATGAGACATTAGTACCATTTGATAGTTGGTATTTCTCGTATATCGAATTATTTACTTAATGAAGATCATATATCAACATGTCAATTACTCATTAGTAGAAGTCCAAAGAGAAAGTTAAAGAATAAACATAAACAACTCAAATACATGTCTTTTAGTTGTATCAAATTGTTTTTCTTGATGTCTTCTTACTTATTATTGATTTTCTATTATATTGTGTCTCCACATAAAAAAAAAAATAGAAATGATTGGAGAAATAATATTAACTTTATAATACAATCAACTACAACTTTAATACGATATCACCGAATACTATACCAAACCAAAAATTAATTTACCGATTAACAAACCAAAATTAAAATTTTAATGTTTGACATCTACTTTTAACTATCAATTACTGATTGCCAAATCCAAAAATTGATAATCTCAAACCAAATACCGAATGCCCACCCCAACTTATACCTCACACCACCAAATGACTCTACAGTTCATAGAGTAGTGATGCTTTGTGAATTTTATAATTTGATACCTTGAAATAATTATATTATTTATCACCTTTCTTTGGTTTAATAATATTTACTTCATCTCAAGGGTACACTACCAATTTCTTCACCGGAAAAGCCTGAAAGCTAATTATAAAGAGGCAATTACACAAAACCTGCAAAATTAGAGTGCCCTTCATTTTTTGAAACTTGCAAGATTTATTTTCAAAGAATTTTATGCTACTTGAAAAAGATATTTTTTTGAAGTGTCTTTTAACGAATTTTCTAAAATACTTTTTATGATTTGCATGAGATAGTTTTCAAAGTCAATACAGTTTTATGTTTCATTGTCAAAAACGACAGAATAAAGTAATGTACTGCAATTGGCATATTGTGGATGCTACTGGGATCAGTGAGTTCATCATTAACGAAGAGAAGTCGAAAGCAAACATACCCCTAAAAGTTTTATAGATATTCAAAAAACAAGATAACAAAAATCACAACTACCCAAAATTTTCAAGAGTGTCTACAGCTCACAACCAGAAAGCCTGAAAAATTCCAACAGCAGAAACAGAAATTAAAAGATACGTTGTGTTTTTCCCATGGTGCTCTTCAAGTACAAGCACCTAACCTGTATTGACAAAAAATTGCAGAAATTAGAACTGGAATGTAAAGGATTCAGTCCAGGAAAATAATGAAAAAATTAAATAGAGAATGATTAAACTAGGACTCCGAGAGGTACTCACATTTTGCCAATTCTTCTTCAGCAATGAAACAAGAAAGTTGACACTCATTTGCACATTCTGGAAGATCTGCTTCTCCTCCATATCCATGTTTCCAACAGCAACACCCATGCAGAGCACCTTTTTCAATTGAAACTTGATTGTGGCCTTGGTCTCATTAACCTTGGATTCAAGAGACTCTTGGTGGGAAACAAGGGTGGGAAATTTACCTGCATTTACAAATGGAAAAAGCAACTCAGACATGAATTTGAAGGTGAACATACAAGCTGGACTAAACTACCATGAGCACATGATTGCTACTGAAAGAAAGTGACAAATGCAACATTCTACTGGATGAAGAAAAGCAGCAAACCTAAACAAACAGCATATAAAGAATTAAGATAATCTATGAACTTGCCTGCCTTGTTCAGACCAGGCCCCAACAAACGGGGAATCTGCTTGATGACAGATTCTGAAGCCAAGAAAGCATGGTATTTCTTTGCAAGCTTCTTGACCAGTTTCTTGTTCTTGTTGAGCTTCTTCAAGCCTTCAACATCCATGTACTCCAAACCAATCTTTTCTGCCTGCAAACATAAAGCACAAAGTTTTAATCATCTTTCTAAACAAATAAACTGAAGACTCAGGAATGGTACAAGCAGATGTAGTTTTTGGCCAATCTGAACTTAACAGCCACAAAATTTCCAAGACAACAGCAATAACAAAGACTAAATTCAATATTAAAGTGTCATGTCTGGTGGGCTAAGAAGAAGATTTCTGATGTTCCAGGCTTGTTTAATGAGAAATTAATCATCTCATTGTTAAGCTAAATCTTGCAAGCAGGAGATATTATATCAGTAAAAGCATTTCAGCAATAGAATAGTTCTTGACATAGTCAGTTCAGTTAATGCCACTAGTGAACATGTTCACATTAGGATTACCTCTCCAACATGCTGAGCATCTCCAAGCATACAGATCTTCATCTTAGGGCGAGGAATGTGTGGTAACTTCACAGATCCACTGAAACGCTTGTCCTTTTGGGGATCATAGTTCTTCAGTCCAATCTGGAGCTCAATGGTCTCACTGAACTTCCTTTTCTTCTCTGCTGAATCATTCTTAATCACAGAGATGGCTTCTCTGAGGGCCTCACTCTGAAGCTTACTGTAAAAGAATCAAAATCAAACTCAATAACTACAGGTAATCAGCAATACCTTTAAATGGACATCAGAAGGGGTTGTTTAATAATTGAGACAAAATATAACTAAACCAAAACAATGTCCTATAGTAAAGAATATTATGAAAATGAAAAATCAATCAAAACTGTTATTTCAATGCTGAACTCGGGAGGAGCATTTGTCAAGCATTTTGATCAACACGAACTCCACAATCATAATACTTGTGGTTTTCACATAAAAGACAAGCTATTTGAAAGAAAGGATTTATAATCAGGGATTCTTTCGCATAAACTAAGGAAATAATCAAAACAGTAACTAATTAACCACATATAATATCATTTTCCGGGACTAATTGTCAGAGGAAATCAAAATAATGCCAAATAACACAAGCTTGTTATAACCAATATTCTAACAGTATAAAAGCTTCAGATGCGTAGTATTCCTGCCTTTTTCAAAACATAAATATGAATAAAAATTGCATAGAAAGATGGATCAACTATTTATAATCAGCAAAACAATGCAGAATATTGATTATCAAAGCAAAACTTAGAAGATATAACACAGTGAAACAAATAACATATTGAATTGAAAAAAAAAACAGAAATTTGGAGCTTCATTCATACCTCATGGCTCAAAAATCTCTCCTCCTTCTTCAAACTCACCTGTCAATAAAAAATCAGAGACACAAAAAAGAACTTCTCAGATATATCAGGAGCTAAAGAAAATTTAATCATTTTTACGTCTTCTCAACAACCAAAGGACACAAAATCTTACAATCTCAATCAGTATATCTAAATTCAAACCCTAGAAATGATGCATCAATGTGAATGAGAGAGCGGGAGATGAGAAAGGTACCTGTAAGAGAAAACCCTCGATTTAGGGTTTGTAAGCCGATGATGAGAAGTCCAGTGGATTGCTATCTTTTTAAATATAGGGTTCTAAGTGGGCCGGGCTCGGGCAGGATGGAATAGAAACTGGGCCATAGCACTTAGGCCCTTTAAATGGAACAAAACCAACAGCCCAGTTCTGAATTTGGTTTCAATTTTTTTTGGTTTAATATTTACTCAATTAATGGTTATTTGTCACATTTTAAACTTATTTCTAGCTTGGTGCATTTTCTAGTTTTTCCTGAACATAGCTAGGTTTCAAAAAATTAAGAGATTGAAGTGATAATCACGTTCGCTTTTGAACGTGGAAGTAAAATATGTTTATCATTAATGAATTGGGAAATTAACATGAAAAGATTGTTATATTGTCACATTTAACTCTTCTTGTTAAGAATAAATAATTATAATTCACCATTATCTCTTAATTAATGTTTTTCACGATCACAAGACTATATTGTATATAACATTGACCTTAATAGCATACGCGAAGCTAGGTGAGAGCAAGGGGTTCATCTGAATCTCCTTCAAAGAAAAATTACATTGATGGTAGATGTTAGATTTCTTTGATTTTTTGTGTATTCACTTCTTCATATTCTGATTTCTTTAATGAAAATCTTGGCTTTAGGGTTGGAGGGTCACAGACATTCGATAACCTCGAAGCTATATATCTATATTTGAAATCCCTAGAAACAAACCTAAAGTGGTTCTAGTAGTTGATTTGGGATGCACATGTAGATATTTAGTGAGTTCACCTGATTTTTTTGGTTGTTTTTTTTTTCAAAAAATCAGACAGCTCCACAATAATTGATCGCGTCTATAATACTTGAAGAAAAAATAAAATCAACATGTCTATATTAATTAGAGAAAATGGCCAAAAGCCCTCCTAATCTATAGCCGAATTTCCAACTACACACTCATACTTTACAGGGGTCCTATTACCCTCCCCCGAATTTTATAAAATTGAAATTAATATCTCCCTATAGGCTTACCTGGCAAAGTAAGTGTATTCCACTCTCTTTAAGAGAGTGAGCAGCCAAAACAATATTATTATTATTATTTTTAAATTATTATTTTTACCATTAGACAGTGTCTAGCGGTCTTTTATTAAACATAAAAAATATCAATAGGGCAAATACAAGCAAGGGGGCTAGGGCTTCCCTTATTAATCCTAATGAAGTACCTAACTTCTGCTACCTAACAAGCATAAAGAAAATAAGAGCTAGAGAAAACTAAGTATTTTCTTATCACCACGGAGTTTGTAATACACTTCATGATGATATTACAAATGAGGATGCATAAATAATGTAAAAATATGTCAATCAAGAAGAAAGTTGAGTTATTAGCCTCAAACTTTCTATTACAAAAGTATGAATTAAAAAAAAGATTAATTGTCCATCAAAAGTAACTTGAAGTATTTTTCTCTTGTCTTCTTCTTCAAACCTATCGAACGACACTTGATAATTCATACCTTTTTTTTTATGTATTTTTAATTATTATTTTTAAAATTTTATTTCTTTCTTCTCCATGGTAGCATATGCCAAATTTCTCCACGACTTATTATCCTAAAATCGCCACGCCACTACCACCATCTCCAATCACCAAAAAATAATTTGAATCAAATTTGAAAAATCAATTTGGGTTCAAATACAGTTGAATCCTAAAAAAGAATTAAAAAAATTACTTGTAGTTCCTAATCCCTCATGGTTTTTAAGTTTGTTTTCTAGATTCTCCGAAAAGCAATTACCTTCTCTTGATTATAGAAAACTCTATCACATAGACTTATAAAATTGTGTCAATACCCACAAACATTAATCGGAGTCTCTTCACCTGATTTAGCTTCTTTTTTTTCCTTCACTGGTAGGCTTAAATTAGATTCATAGTGATTTTGGTGGTGGTGTCAAGCGCGTGTGTTTCACCACAAGACACAAATCTGGTTATGATATTTTAAGAGGCTACTTATTTCATTTTAAAATAATTCAGGGGTAATAGGACCCCCGTAAAATATGAGTGTGTAGTTGGAAATTCGGCTATAGATTAGGGGGACTTTTTGGCCCTTTTCTCTATTAATTAAGATAATGGTGCCCCTTGCACTTACAATTCTTGGGTCTGTTCTACAGAAAAAGAGTCATCTCACAAAAGATATTGTCCAAAATTAATGCAGGTAAGGTTATTTTTTTATAAATTGCTCTTGAGTTTTGAAAAGGAGATTCTAGACCAATTTAAAATCATGCTTAAAATAAAAATATTGCTCAAAAAATTGGACCAATGTATGACAACTGGACGTGTTTGGTCGTGCAATTTTTTTGCAAACTATATGTGTTTTGATAGGAACTTACTCAATTACAATAGCTAATAATCAAGTTGATACTTGAATGACATAATTACAATTGAACTATTGAAGTAATGAAAGTAAGATAACAAACATATTCGAGAAGAAGGAGACGACATACTAGAACATATGAAAAGAAGCATGCAAAAATAATAAACACTTATATCAACTTAAATTCCAAATGTAGTCACGAAATTCGATGTTGAGCTGCTTTGCGCTTTCCCACTACACTACGGTTTTTCAAAGCAAGAATATGAACATGGCTATTATGGTTACTTTCAATGGATAAACAAATTATGATATCGTTGATGTATCATGTGGATTTTTATTAGTTAAGGTGGGTGAAAGTAAAAAAAGTTTTAAAATAAAAATATATCACACTAATAACATGTTTTCGTTACTTCCAAAAAACCAGGGTGCAGTGTTGAACCGGTCTAATGGGTGGAAAAAAAAGTGAGTTGTATCTTCAATTTTAGAAAATGATGGAATTTCATTTTTGGAGAAAAAGGAGCAGAGGTAGAAAGTAGAATCCCCTGCAATGGAGAGAGGTGGGCTTTTTGAAGGACTTTACAGAGTGCTTATGCGTCGCAACTCTGTCTATGTCACTTTCGTAATCGCTGGCGCTTTACTTGGTGAACGGGTTTGTCTGTTTTCTTTATCTTATACATATTTGTGTTTCTGTTTCGGATCATTATTTGGGTATGTTTAAAATTGGATCTGAATCGATATGTTAATGCAATTGTTTATCAGATTCAGATGGGTTCGAGTTTGATTTCATTTTTTTTTTTACTATTTGCAGGCAGTAGATTATGGGGTTCATAAGGTCTGGGAGAACAACAATATTGGGGTATGTTATTTGTTGTCATCTCAAAATCAGTGGTGAAGTTTAAAATATAAAGAGTTAAAACACACAAAGAAACTTAAGGAATTTAACTGTTATTATACATACAATAAAAATAATTTTACGAAAGGGGTTTGGATGAACTCTTTACGGTTCTAGTATATGTTTGGATCCTAGGCCATGCTTTTCCCCTCTTGCTCATTTTGTTCTTGCTGGGCTTGTGTCAATCTTGTAACTAATGTTTTTGTTGTTACTGAAATACAGAAGCGTTATGAGGATATTTCAGTTTTGGGACAGCGACCATCTGAATAGATTTGCAGTAATGGATGCTCATTTGAGTTGAAGACCAACATTTCAATAATTATTTTTACTTGGTCATGGGCTAATTATTTTTATTTGATATATGCATTGCCTTGGAGGAAAAAAATTCAAGTGAAAAATGTTACCATTTCCATATCCTTCAAGATTTTGTATCCTAGCAACTTTCTAGTTTTTCACCATGCTTACAAAAATAAAAGGAGAATTCTCCGACGTTTGAACTTGTTAGTGTGAAATGTGAATATTATTTATGAGAAACTTCTGTATTTCGCGCTAATTAATACTGTTATTAAGATCTTTGTGGCACGAAAAACCCTACCAGCAACTCCCGTCCAATGCCTCTGGAGTTGTCTCGTGGTTATTCCATGGAAAAAATCTTGTGTTTGCATCGTATGAAAAGCAGTGTGTGGAATCTGAAGTGTCAAGCAGTTAAAAATGTGCAGATTTCATCGTATTTTCACATAGTTGATGGATAGAATGGTCCATAAACTGCAAAACAACTTTCATCGAATCAAACCTGAGCTGTATAGGAACAAACAGTAAGCAGAATGAACTACCAGGCAGTGCTAAAATTTAAAATTGAAGTTGAGAACAAGAACCGGAAAAATGTAACTACATAGTTTCATCCAACATCTGGTCATATTTCCAGCTCATATAGGGATGCCAAGTACTTTCCAATTTGACATCAACTTCTTCTAGTTTTGCTGCCAATGCTCATTTGTCCAAAAACAAGAAACATTTACCCATTTTATTTAGCTTCTCATATCACTGAAGAGGTTGTGAAATGATATCAAGCACGAAAATGGAAACCCTTTTTGTTTAACTTCACAAATCACTGAAGAGTGCTTCAAATAGTAGCAATCAAGGAGGACTCTCATTCACTTTTTACAGCATGGTAGATGTGACGGGTAAACATCAAGGAAGCGCGGAGACTGATTGTTCCAAGCATAAGGAAAAATGCATAACATATGCAAGTGTTGTATACAAAGAAGATGGTAGTCTGCAAGACCCCACTCATGTTTGATATGCAATAGAAGTATATGGAGTAGGCAAACATAAATACAGCAGTTGAGCCCCCACGGAAAATAGACCTGCATCAAATACCATATTTTATCAGTCTTCTGAGGCAGCCACAGATATTGTGAAAGAACTAGCAAATAGAACAAATGAATCGCAAGCAGCAACTTAGTAAATTAAGTTACATTGCAGTTATTTTTTAGATATCTGCTAATAATTGTTTGGGAACCTAAAATTCTTTTGAATCTGGGTTCACATTTTGCTCAACATATATATTGATCCAGTATAAATGAGGGTTACAACTTATGCATAAATGCGCGAGACAATTACACCAGACTCACTAAGTAAAACTTATTTGGCACTCCCAATTTAACAAATGTAAAGAGTTCAATTTCATTACCAGAATGACAACTACCATGAATGTCAAAACTGATGTTAACTGTAATTGATGAACAGAAAAAAGTGGGATTTGGTCCCGAAGAGAGGGACCTCTTGTTAACTCTACTGTCCTGCATCTGGTGTTCAACAATACTCAGTTGTCATTCAGTTCTTATGTAACACACAATACCTCTCACGGTATCATGATTCCATGAGTCACTCATTAATGTCATAAAGTCGCAAGAAAGTAGCTTATGCAGTGAGGAAAATAAAAACGGGCGAGATATGTATGCATGCAGTCCCTAGGAATGATTAGTACAAAGAAATATCCAAATTTATGTATGCATGCAGTCCCTAGGAATGATTAGTACAGAGAAACATCCAAATTGATACATACCGCCACCACCATTCATGGTCTTCCACTGTCAGCTGAATATATGTCAAACCGATGCTTAGGGTCACAGTGAGCAGTATGAGGATTATAAACATAAAGAACAGAATACCAGGAAGAGTCGAAATCTTGTAGCCCCAAAGGGTAGAATGCAACTGGTGTAACTCAACAACAATGGCACTGAAAGGTAGAAGACCAGCCAAAAACATTTGACCAGGTGTCTTCCTGTACCAAGCTAGCGATGGAATCTCTCTTGCACACTTCTTTGTGGCAGACGGTGCTTGAAACTCAGACCTACGCTGATAGCCAATTATCCCACAAAGAGCAAGCAGTGGAATAGCGATGAGGGTATAAACAAGAATAATGACAAGTATGGTGCCAAATGGAATAGCTAAAGTAGCCCCAAATGATACCGCGACTGAATTAAGGAAAAACTGCATTAAGAGGAATGGTCCAAGAAAGAGCACCGCGGAGAAAGTAACGCTCCTTTCCTAGAGGTAAAAAAAAAAGTTTTCAGTTCCTGGATAAACAATAATTACAGAAATAAAAAGTTGGAAGGAAGTTGATAAGAGTTACCCATCCAGTTTCAATAAATTGATTGTAGAAGGAGGCAGAGCTGTATCCTGCAACTGCAGATGTAAGGGTATAAATTATGACCAAGGATGTCAAGAGAGTTCCACGATTATATGGATATAGGACACCAAGAAACGCCAATATAAATAAGCAGCAGAACCTGTATGGGCATCAGAAACAGTTAACCAAAGGCAAAAAATGTGTCTTGCATGATCAATTAGGTAATACAAATAGGTCGAACATAATCATGCAATAAGGACCACCCATACATGGAAAATATTCGCAGATGATGGAAACCACACCTATTACTTTGAAAATACAAAAAAGAGCTTAAGTGGAAAAGGTTTTACATTATCTTAAGAATTCATAAATTGAAGGTTTTACATTATCTTGTTAGAAGACCTTCCGTCCTATATATTTTCAAAATATCTAAGCTCTAATTGTCAAGGTTAAACAATATTTCCTCGAAGCTATCTTTCCATTATATCTTAATTTTACCGGAACAATACCGAATATAGAAGATAAATGATGCTGATACTGATACCATGGAACATAATGGTGGGATAACATTGTCAAAAAATGACAAAGGCATTGTAAGAGTTTGTTGGCAAGGGCAGAGGATGGATAAAAGAAGGAAGCATATGTCGAAGTCTACTGCATAACGTATCATGTGGATAGTCTGGTTGGAAAGAAGTCAAGAACAAAAGATGCTTCCAAGGAAGAAAGCAAAGCTTCTCTTTTGAGAAGAATAGATGTCCTCAGAATCTGCATTTTTTTGGCGTGATAGAGTTGAATATATGATGAGGTTCATATTTTTCTTATTATTGGATCTTATAGGGTATGTAATACAATATCCTAAACTAGAGCCTAGAGATACAATATCTTGAGCTAGATATCAAACAGACAATCTTATGCACAGAGATTCTCTTCCAGTGATAAGTCAGAAAAGAAATAGAAGATGGCTCGCTTGTCATATGAACGGCATAAACAACTATGAAATCATCTGACGACTAAATAAGAGCTAACTTACAAGGTCAACAGCTGGGTACCAGCACCAATAACTGCACAGAGCAGAGGCATGTTTGGTGGACATCTAAAAACGTCACCGTGAAGGTACTTCCAACCCACTTCTTTGTCTTCCTCTTCATCACCGCTAGACCATCTGCATATCAGTCATACAAATATGATGACAGTGCTTTCAGCTTCAGATGCTTTCATGTACATAGATTATTTGTTGTGCCATTAGCAAAAATGGGCATGATATGAGGCTTACTTTCTCAGATCATTCTTAAGGCGCTGCATCATACTCATAGCAAAAAAGGTCATCAGCAGAACAGAAATAACAATTGAATTAATTATCGAGAACCAATGAATTTGATGGTTCACTGGTTTTGCCGAAGCCCTCGAGTATCTTGCCATTCTATTCTTGAATGGAATTGATGTTTCATTCCAGCGTACATTATATGTGAAGGTAATATTTAGGTCTATATCTTCTGTTATATCCACAACATTGCTTGGATCACTGAGAGCATGTATTTCTATGACTTGGTTTCCATTGTAAAGGACATCAAATTGGACATGCTTAAAGAGAAAATACTTGGGGCCCTTTCCATCCAGGGCCCAGAGTTCATCTTCAATTTTCCCAACAAATCCCCAGAAAGGGAGATCATCAAAGTACATCTGGTAGTAGTAATCTTTAATAATAGCAGCCCTGAACTTTGAGACATCATTTTGATCAAGCTTCTTGTGGCACAGGACAACCCCATCTTTCTCCACACCAAATTTCAACTGATACAAGGTATTGGTTAAACGGTCACCATTCAGAACTTCCCCAAGGGATTCCTTTTCTGGAAGCAGCTCACCTGTCAAGTGAAACTAAAAGGTCAAAATTCTTGAAGGTAAGTAGTTAAATTTTTAATATAACTAATTCTAGAGATTGCCAGTCATACAAATACAAAATATATAAAACAGTACAATATTCTTATAACAGTTTGCTCTTGGTCTAACCAGTAATAATATTTTGAGTTTATGTAAGTATATAAGAAGCAAAAGAAGTTAATAGTATAGTGTCTATGTATAATACAACAACATATCCAGTATAATCCCACAAGTGGAGTCTGGGGAGGATAGGATGTACGCAAACCTTACCTCTACCTTTATGGGGATAAAGAGGTTGTTTCCAATAGACCCTCAGCTCAACAGAAAGAAAAACGAAGCATGTTTGCAAGAAAATATGACAGTACCCTAGCAAGATACAAAGCAACTATGCCTAACTAGTTAGGGTCGACTATACTCAAGTGCAAGCTAAAAATGCTGACCTGGCTGGCAGAATGGCAGGTCATAATATTGGTATGTTTCACTGCAAAAGAATAACAGATATAGGAATATCAGGATTATCTGCTGCAAGGGTGAAAACTCAGACATTTTACTTTTTCAGCAAGCGAGAAAACTTGGATATTTTACATTAAGGTCCTTGCTTTGATAATTCAAATTACATAGAAGTTTGTACAAGAATGAGAAAGACCCTCTAAGAATTACTAAAGCCACTAAAAAAAATAACAATGGAAGATGCAGAGTTGGAGAGCTTCCATCTAAAAAGAAAGAAAAATATCCTTATATGTTGGTTTATGTTGGGATTTGAAAAGGGAAAATATTTCATGCTTAGAAAAAGATAAGAGAATGGGGGACCTTGAAACTTGAAGACATTTAAATGCAGATGCTGAAAGTTCTTCAAGATGATTAAAAGCTTCATTTATGTAGCACATAGAAGTTTTAGCATGTACCACAATAGCCTGGGAAATCCATGGAAGATATCAACAAGTGCAAAAAAAAAATAAAAAAAATCATTGACTTCCTAAGGAGGATACATTTTGCGGAAAGATCTCATAGTTCTTTTTGGCAAAAGAAAGCAAAAATGGGAAGAAAGAAAGCCGCAATGAAAGATGATCCAAAAGAGAAATGTTTAGAAGTATACCACAAAAATTAGCATAACAAATACAATCATGGAAGAAGAAGGAAAGTTCCAAGAAAGAAGCAAATTCATGTTTAAAAGTGTGGATATACCAAACATCTTTAGGAATCTAATACCCATTACCATCTAAACTTACAAAAAGAATTAAGTGTCAAATTTTCGAACATGTATTGAAGACTTGTAAAATATGTGTACCATGAACAAAATCTCTCTCTCTGAAGCATATCAAGCTTGCAAGTCAAAAAATAATTTGCCACAAAGATGAGGAGCGATAAGTTAAAAATATGGACCTTGACCTAACTCAACTCAAAGCTTAGCTCATGAGATGAGGATTGCCAAAGGCTACAACCACAGAAGAAGACAATAGGCCATACCCTCAACAAATATGGGACCCTTAGCACCCCTTATCCATGCTAGGACTGGACATGTGATGCATGATCAATGTAACATTGGACTGCAAAGGCAAATTCAGGATTTTAAGTTTATGAGTTTTGAACCACTACTCTATTTGTTTACTGGGTTCTGGTAAATTATTAATAAATATTAAGTGAATTTCTTACCATAAATATAGGGGTTAGCCTAAAACTACTTGGCTCTGCCGAACCCCTAAATTCTATTGTAGCTCAGGTCATGCATCGGAACCCAATATTGGGTAAATCAAGAATAAGGATGAGTCTGGTTTTGTTACCATTTTGAGAAAATAGACATAAGTTCTAATTTAACCCCAAAAGCTAGCCCATGGGTTGAGGATTGTCAAAACCATATAAGGAGATGACAACTCATTTCACTTCGCACAATTTAAGTTTAAGCAATTCATTTTTCAATGGATAAAGGATATAGAAATGATTCTTAAAGACAACTTTTAGGGAAATGCCATCAATGACTATCTTCCTCTTCAAGAATAGAAGCACTCAAGACCAATTATAGTCCCTCATCAGTCTCTTTGTCCTTGGGAAATGACATAACATCCGTTACTTCCCACTTTCTAATCTAAATCATCAACTGATTCGACATCTCCTGAGAACACTTCGAACAACAAAATAATACATTGTGTATTCCAATTTGGGAAACTATACCGAACAAACTTGGTCACTAGGCCTTTCTCAAAGTGGCTAGACTGAAGCCTTAAAACTCAGTTATCCTTAGTAGCAGCACATTTTGTTTAAAATTCTTGGTGATTATTAGTTGAACCTCTCTTCCAAGCTGAATGTATGTATTTATACTAAGTTTATGGCCACTGTCACAGAGTATCAACGAGCATAATGGTACTTCCTCCGTGCCATTTTATGTGGCACTTTTCGGATTTCGAGATTCAAACAAGTCTATTTTTTACATAGATCTTTTAAACATTTTGAATTATCAATTATTGTGACTTATAGCACTTTTTATAAGTAGTTTACAAATATATAAATTTCATTTCAAAAAATTTGAAGATTCCATGCGCAAATTGCCAATCAAACTTAAATTGTTTTGACTCTCGAAAAACGAAAAGTGCCTTATAAATTGGGATAGAGGGAGTATTTAAACATCCTGGATCTACCTCAGGTGACAGGAAGAGGTTTTCGGTAACAAGTCTGATTAATGGCAACAATATTATCAATAACAGCACAAAATTTAACAACATTCCTCATGGAATCAAAAGAAAATCTCATAAACCCCAATTGAGGGAATACCTGGGATTATTCAAAGGACCAACTTTGTTGACAAAAAGAGGGACTTCATCTCTAATGTTGTAGCGATGATCATTTGGTGAAGCCTGAGAGAAACCCAGCATTAGCAGCAAGTGAAATGGTAGGACCAACTGAGAAATCAAACGACCCATTTACCGGATCCAGATGAAGAAAGACAAGTTCTTCAATTGAATAAACAAGAAAGGAAATTGATTTCCTAATTAAAAATAGTCAACTCAATAGCAAGCAACACTGTAAGCAGTAAGGTAGGCATACTAATTTCTGAATTTATTTTATTTTTTAAAGTTTCTGAAAAAATAAGCCCCAAAATACGATTTAGTCCTTTTTTTTTGGTTTACAATTTCTTAATTTTAATTTTCAACTTTAACATGTTTAAGACCAAAGATTAGAAAACATTTTTCGTCCATTTAACATATCTTTAAATTATGATCATAAGATTCAAAAACACTAAGATAGTTTCATTTTATTTGTCCAAACTTTAGTGAACAAATTAGGAAGGAAACATAGTTAAAGAAAAAATAAAATACAATCTCGTGTGTTTTAACCTCATTTCAGGAAAAAAGTAAGGCAAGTGTTTTACAATAAATAATTATTAGGCGTGATTTATTAATACTTAATGGAAGTAACAATATTAGGCCTTATTTATTTTCAATTAAATTAAGCTTGCAAATTATAGTATGAGTTCTCGTCGTTGACGTGTACTTCGCGCAATATTTGTGGCTCGGAGACCTAGGGTGAGCTCCTGATGTTCAAAGTTGTCATTCTCCCTCTGGTTTTTTTTCCAGGCTAGCCTTTACTTTATATTAAAAAACGGTTCATTATATATTTGTATCTACCTTGTACTTTTATTGTAATTAGTAGCTTGACTATCGATTGATATCGGGTCTTGGGAGTATTGTATGTATAGCTTGTTCTCTCTTCTCCTTTTACTTTTTGTATTTGTTCACCATCTTATGCATTCGTCTTTTGCATGATAGTCTGTTACTTTTGGTTCTAGACTACAGATTCAGTTTACCTACTGGCAAAATGTTAGTAAGTGCTATCATGACATGAGATTTTGGGTCATGACAAATTGACGTTTTAATCTAAATAGACATTTGAATATTAAGGCGTGTCTTAAGATATAATGACATGAATATGAATACACATCTGAATATTAAGATGTTACATTAAAATCTGAATTCTAAATAGTTAAACAGTTTGTTTTCTCAACATCTAAATGTATGAAATTGGTCTTTGTTTAAAAAATAATAAACATAAAATTAAAAGAAAACACTAAGCTGATATAATATTATATAAATAAAATATTTTTAAAAATTCATATGGCAATTGATGATAGTAATGACTAACAATGGTGATTATGTGTATCGATTGGAAATAATGTTGACCGATGATGATGGTTATGAATAATATTTCGTGGTATACAGTTGTGTGATTAATCATGGTTGCTGGTGATAACGAATGATAATTAGTAATGAAATGTTGTTGATACATGATGATGGTTTGCAGTATATAATATTGATTAATAATGGTAATTATCGGTTATTAGTGAATGTAACAATGATTAGGGGTGATTGCAAAATGATGGTTAATTGTGATGACAATGAAATTGTGTTTGTACTTTTTATTAAAAAAATATGAAATATAATTTAAATGAAGTCATTTTTTTAAAATAAAAAATTTAGGAGAATTTTTTAAAATTTTATATATAAAAAGTGATTTTATTTTTTTTAAAAATAAATTAAAATAGAATTTGTTTTAAATATAAATTAAATTTTTTCATGATGAAATATTATTTTCAATTAAAGTAATTTTTTTTGGTTGAGAAAGGCAAATAATTCTCACAGGTCCTAAATCGCAGATGCAAGCCGAATATACGAGCTCGAGAAGTATATTTGAGGGTTTTTAATAGTTCTTCTTTGTCGTCAATTTTCTGGTTCTCCCACTTGTAGATGAGTACGATGGATGAACCACCGGATACCGGCAATGCTACGCCACCGTTGGCCACCCAATTGGTCCAAGCAGAACAGAAACATTCGGAATTGCCAACACATTCAAGGGAATTGATCATTGCTAATCTCTGCAAACTCTCTGACTCTCTCTCCACATTCCAACGGTGTTTAACTGGGCTACGACTACATATCGATTCCTCCTGTAACTCAATCCACTCGTTCTCTATGCTAATGCTCCCACCCCCATACACAACTAATACCAATTCGTTATCACCGCCAGCAGTGTCAATCCCAGAGCCAGAACCATCCCGGGAATTTGACCCTTCTGAGGAGGAGGAGGAGGAGGAGGAGGAGGTGGTGGGAGTGGGAGTGGGAGAGGAAGAGGAAGAGGAAGAGAAAGAGGAAGAGGAAGAGGAAGAGGAAGAGGAAGAGGAAGAGGAAGAGGAAGAAGAGGTGGAGAAGGAGGAAGGGGTGGGAGTGGGAGTGGAAGAGGAAGAGGAAGAGGAAGAGGAAGAGGAGGAGGAGGAGGTGGGAGAGGGAGAGGAAGAAGAGGGAGAGGGAGAGGGAGAGGGAGTGAAAACCCCTCTTTGTCCAGAGCTGGCAAGCCTCTGCAAAGCAATGGACAATCGTGGTCTGAAGAACTACATGGTAAAGCATCTCTCGGATAAAAAAAGACTGCGTGAACAAGTTCCCAAGGCATTGAAACTCTCGGAAAATCCAGCCATGCTCGTGTTGAAATGTCTCGACAAGTTTTATCTTCAGGGGAGCCGTGCCTACGTTAAGGGCTCACATATGATCCTTCAAAGGGAAGCTTCTGTATTGGCTTTGGAGTGCTTATTGTTGACGATGGTAGAGGGCGAGAGAGTAGTTGAGATTGCGGAAGGGGTGAAGAAAGATGCCAAGCAGGCAGCTCTAGCATGGAAGGAGAGGTTGATTCCGAATGAGGTGTAAGAAAGGCTTATGACATGGATGCCCGAGGTATACTATTGCTCCTTGGATGTTTTGGTATTCCATCATATGGATTTTTACATTCGGATATCAGGTATTTGCTTCAGTTGGGCGCCAAGAGAATTATCCTACTTGGAAGGCTCAGGCTCTATGGGGTTGCCAAACACCCTAACTGTTGATACTTATAGGTCTCCTCCATACTTGAAAGCCTCTACGGGGTTGCCAAGCACCATACTTGGTGATGCTTATAAGCCTCCATCATACTTGGAAGCCTCTACAGGGTTATCAAAAACCATACCTGCTGATGCTTATAGGCCTCTACCGTACTTGGAAGCCTCTACGGGGTTGTCAAACCCCATGTCTGCTGATGCTTATAGTCCTCCACCATTCTTGGAAGCCTCTACGAGGTTGCCAAACACCATAACAGGTGATGCTTATAAGCCTCCACCATACTTGGAAACCTATACAGGTTTTCCAAACACCATACCTGCTGAGCTTATAGGCCTCCACCATACTTGAAAGACTCTATGGGGTTGCCAAACACCACATCTGGTGATGCTTATAGGCCACCTCCATACTTGGAAATCTCTACGTGGTTGCCAAACACCAAACCCAATAATGTTGCTGGCGGGAGCTCTACATCTGATACGTATCAATTCGCTGATACTGTTCCAGCAACTGAACAATACCGAAGCAGTGGCTCGCGAGCAGTTGATGCTGTTCCATCTGCTGTGCCTGCTCATTCTTCGTCCTACTTGTACTGGTAGAGGTAGTTTTGCCTTGGGCAGGCATTACTTTCTACCTTAGTTTCTCATTTTTGTAGTATAGCCAGTCTAGTAGTGATTCTGCTAAGGTCTCTTGAGATGCGCATACTCTCTTAAATGTTTGTGTTTCATTAGCTGTTAAAAATCTTTGGCTGATGTTCCAGTTCACCTATTTCTACATTATATATTTCATCCAAGAGACCATTACTATGCTTTTCCCCTCTTACATTATGCTTCTCTGCTTTCAGAGATGGATTTGAGCTCATTAATAGGACTTATCCCCTGATCCACTGCTTGTGATGGTGGTTTGAAACTCTATAGCAATATACTCGTATTCAACAATGTTTGATCACTATACCCTGTGAAGTATACTTCGTAACTGTTTTAAGATGCCTGTTTAGCTTACAAGGATCTTCATAAAAGGGGTTGAGTTGCATCAAGTCTTGCATGTGTGGAATAGGCATGGTACCTTTCTTTCCCATTGTACAGTTGCACATCAATAATCGGAGCTCTTAAACAGATAATTTGCATCGAATGGTTGATGCGTAGTTCTCCAAAGACCTGCTTTGCTAGGGGGATGCATTTTCATCAAGGAACTGAAGAGGATTTGGAAGATGACCATTACCTGCATTGCAGGTATATTGTAAATTTCTTTGATAGATTAGTATTAGGAAGTTACAAGTATGTATTCGACAAGTATGTGGCACACTGATAAGAGTTTCAAATACTACTAAACTTCATATGACATATCTTATCACTTGTAGTTGAAAAGTCATTGTACTTGCAGTATTCAACATGGGTGTGTTCTGAAAATTTTACAAATTCTCTCTATATATGCATGAACCATGGCCCTGCTACTCTTTTATAATGAATTATTAATTTTGTTCTATGGTTTTAAGCTTATGTAATGCTTTCTTCAATTAGTTAGAAGACTTGTTCAAAGGGTTAAGAAAGAATCACTTTAAAAAAAAGGGAAACTTTCCAAGTACATCATGGCCTTATACTAACTGGAAAGAATATTTGAAGATTGAACTAGTCTTTAGTTGAGAAATTGCAATAATCATTTGTTATCGCTCCCTAACAAAGGCGACTCCGTACCCCGAATACGAATTCTCTAGTTAGGGATGAGTAGTACTTATCACTCCACCTCAACCCTTGATCTTGAGTAGAAAGTTAAAGCAGTACTTTTATGGGATTTTGTGGAGTTGATTTTACAGAATTGTCCTTTTCTTTATCCCACTTTTTTTTTCTTTTTCAAAAGTACATTTCTTTCTAGGCTAGGTTTGGGCTTGTGAATATTCTTCTTTTTTATTTTTGTGGGGTGAGGGGAAGAACTTGCACAAGATTAAAAATTAGTGAATAACATGTCACGCAACAAATATAATATACTAACAAATAGTAAGTTAATTCCATGCTTAAGTGACAAGCAATGATTTGATTAAATTTAATCTGAAAAGATTAGTAATTAAAGCCATAGAATAATACCTTAAAGATATGATTCAAACCAATAAATTTTCCAGGAATAAAGGAGGAGGAATGTTAGATCCAAAAGGAACTCTTTCTCAAAAGTGTTTTAACAATTTTCCACATGAAGAACATGGCTTTTAATCTTCATTAAGAATAAAAGTCTTAGCACTCAAATGCATGCATACCAAATCCTATATGGAATCTCTCCCCTTTTTTTTCCAACTCCAATCATTGGTTTTAGGAAGCAATTATTGGTAGGGGGCACCCTACCTCCAAAGGTGGTTACATTGATGATCAAAGGTATATATAAAGGTGCACGTGCAGAAACAGACTCAAAATTTTAAATTATTTATATGTATTTGGTGAATTTCTTAACATATGTATATAATTTTGATAAAAACTAATTAATTCTAGCTCCGCCTTGTGTGTGCATGTGTATTACATTATGTAAAAGGGGTATTAGTTAATATTATCAAGAAGTTGGAAGGATTTATCATTAAGTTACAAAGCATATTATATTTAGATATATGTAATTGTTAGGTAGTTAAAAAGCGACAACAAGAGAGAATTTCCTTGTTAAATTAATACAAATATTGTTTAAGCATTAAACAAAGAGAATTAAGTTTTCAAAGTTTGTACATTATTGAAGGTTCAAACTACTCTAGGTGGCAACAAAACAAATTACTGAACTTGTATAATTGAAAGTCGATCTTAATGGCCTCCAAATCATTTGTTTAATTATTTGCCTTTTATTAATTAGTACTTAATAGCATTAATGGTGTCCAGAGTCGTTGTCTAAAATTGAAAAATATATCATATATATACACATCTACAAATAGTTGAAAAAGACTAAAATGTCATCTATTAATTAGATTTATTTGGGATACAGACATGTCCAACTTGACATCCTTTTTACTAGGGTGAACATAAATAATGAAGAACTAACAATCCAATCGAATTGAATTAATTTGATTATTTGGTTTTATTTTTTTAATTTGATTTTAGTATTTTTTTTTAAAAAACTTTGATATTCGATTCAATTCTAATTTAATTTGAGAGCTCGAGAGAGTGGGGTATTTCTTGATAATTTAAGCTTAAAACATTATTTTGGCATGATAATTGAAGGCAAAGGTATACCTAATGCAATTGCAAACAAGGGACCCTATATTATTAAGTCCACTTTAATGTCCCTTTGGACTTAATTGTGAACAAGGGACACAAAGAAACATTTTTTTTTAATAGAATTTTTGGTGTGGCCTTGTTTTAGGTGATGAGAAGGATTGGATGTTGACCTATCAATGAAGGGGATAATACCAAACAAAGCCATTTCAAAGGCTTGATTAGTTAATTATGAACACAAGTTGTAGTGGGCTTTATATAAAAAGTTTTGGTTGATAGGCTACAACCTAAAACTTTGAAATTCATTTTCTCTTAGCTAGGTGTGTAAATGAGTGACTTCCAAAATAAAAAGAAAAAACAAATTATTTATTTACGCGCAATATGTTTATATCAAGTCAATAAATATAAGACATATCTGTTGTAGATAAATTATTAAACATTTAAATATCGTTAAGTTAAGTGATTTGTGTAATTTTAATTTTTGTAACTTTAAAAGTCAAATTATTTATTTAGTGCAAATATTATATGAACGTAAGTATATTTCGCTATCTTCCAATAACTTTAATCTATTTATTGCTCTCGCTTTTAATAGCTTTTTTTTTTTAATAAACAAGAACTAATCACTTATTCACTCAATCAAGTGCATCTTAATTTCAAACATAATTCTTGTAATTAAGACTCTACTCTTTTCAAATCCATTTTATTCATAAGTCTATAAAAAAATCGTTTGGTGGTCAACATGTTAGTATAAATTTGAGAAAAAACAAAATACTAATCCTTTCGTTCCAATTCACATGATACTCTTTCATTTTCAATCCATCTTTAAAAAAATGATATTTTTTCATATAAGTAAACGATTTAACTTCAGACTTCTAATTTACTTTTAAAAAACTGATCTATAGTTACGTAAAATTCTTTGCTTCTTTTAGACACAAATTTCGAAAATATTTTTTTTCTCTTAAATTTAATGTTCAATCAATACTTTCATATGATTTGAAACAGATGAAGTATATGATTTCTTTTTATCTACTTAAACTTTAATCAATAAAGTTATTCAGTTTCATATTGAAACTTTTGGTAACTCAAGTGAGGGATGCGAACAAACTAAAAAAAATATGAAAATTTAACATTAGATATTAAATAAAAATAATCAAAAATATGCAAGTTAACTGGAACACTACCCTTATACAAAAGATACTAATCAAACCATCACAAGGTAGTACTTTTTATCTCATCACAAGTTTGGTGGTCTGTGTATTAGTACTTACAACTCTGAAATGGCTCAAGAAAAGGGCCAATGAGGAACAACAGGCGGTTAAGGAGAGAGAGAGTGGAGTAGGAGACTGATTTAGTGACCCCACCCCCACCCATGTCCTTTTCTTTTCAATGAATAAAAAAATTGTTTTGTGTGTTTTCACTACACATTTTGTTTCTTTTCAAACCCCACAAATAGCCTGAGAGAACAGGTCTGCAAAGGACAAGATTTTCTGTACCATAAGATGAGTTTCAAATTTCATAATCATTATAATTGATTACAACAGGATGAGGGAGATAAAGTAATAAAACCCACCCCTCCAAAGAAAAATACACAAGTATAAGACTAATTATTTCTTGTTAGAGGAGAGAAAGAAAGACGAATAAGAGATCAACAAACTGGACCCTAGCTGTTTGTATATATGTCTCTGTGTGTGTGACACATATACTAATATGCTTTGACAAGAAAGTTTTGATCTTTACTGTCTATTTCTCATTTGGTTCCTTGAGAAGATCATTTCATTAGAAACTGAGGTGAAAACTTTAACTAGCATCTTTCTTTGGTTTTCTTTTACTTCAAAGCTAACATCTTTTTCTTGTTTTTTCTTTGAGAAGTTCAAGAATGGTCTGAAAGGTTGGTTTTTTGCATGGCGAGTCAAGGAATTGGAGAGACTGGTTTGACAGATTCTGGAACATCACACCATAATCACAATATGCCATATGCTGTTTTTAGGGGGCTAAATCCTGCTAGCACAAGCTTCATGTACCATTCTACTCCCAAGTAATTAAAAATCCTGTTTTTCCCTTAAGTTTTGGTTAAGGATACATTTAATTTCAGCTTTTAGCATGAGTTGTTTATATTTTGTGTTATAGTGGTAATCAAGAAGGAGCTGGTTTTGATTTTGGAGTGCTAGAAGAAGCTTTTGTACTGCAAGGATTTAAGATGAGTAATGATGAAGCTAAAGCATGTATGGTTTTTTTTGTCTTCTATACTTTTTTTTCCTGACGTTTGCAATGTATAACTAACTCATTACTGTAAAGCAAAGAAGCAAAGGGTGTTTGAATAAGTCCATAGAAGGGTTCATTAAGAGGCTTACTATTTCCAATATTGTAATCATTCTTGTGCAAAAGACTTGAATGGCGTGGGGTTTCAAACAAGGAAACATCAACTCCTTGCATGATTAACTGACTCCATAACTGCAGCTAAAAAGGAAAAAAAAGAAAAGAAAAAGGGGGAGATTAGGTTCTTCCCTTTATGATGTTTTGAAAGTTTTTTTTCTTCTTTTTCTCTTTCTTATGTTCTCTTTTTTTATGCTGATCCTTCAAGATTTTGCTTTTGTGATTCTGTGCAGCTTTATATGCAGCAGCAGCCACAGGGAAGCCTGCTGCAACTTTGGAGATGTTCCCTTCTTGGCCTATGAGATACCAACATACCCCAAGAGTACTTAATTTATTTTTTCCTTTTTATGCTTATCCTTGTTTGACCATGTTGTTTTAAAATTGTCCTTTGTGCAATACAAGCTTGGACTTTTACTCAAAATAGGCAACCCCTTTGGAAGCTTTTATATAATGGAGGTTAAGATGATTTTGCACACCATTTAAATCTGTTTTCTTGGCTTTGTCTTTTTACATATAGGAAAACTCAAAATCAAGAGAAGAGAGTACTGATTCAGGTTCACTTTCAAGTAGAGCTCAACCCCATTTTGAGCCAGAATCTCCCATCAGTAGAAAAGCATCTTCAGACCATCAACTTCAGATAACACACAAATCTCAAGAACAGCAACAGCAACAGCTTCAAGATATGGCAAGTAATAATAATCCAAGAACAGGAGTTTTACAAACTGAACTATCTTCCAAGTCCAACAGTGAAAAGGTTTTTCTCACAACACTTTATCTCCTCTTCTATTATCATATCCCAAGATCTCAGGAAAAAAGGTGGAATCTTTATTGTATAGACACAATCACAAATCCCAACAACTGCTACTGAATACACTAAAGACACAGTTTTCTGAAGGATTCTCTGAGATGAGGAAAAAAAAAAGAGAATCTTTACAGTGCTTTTTATACTTTTTACCCCCCTATGCACTATTCATTACTGTAGTTTAAGCTCCAGTTAATAATATTTTCTCTTATCCCTAGAACTGTAGTTAACTCCTTGTTCTTCAGGTTTTTTAAATCTTTCTTGGAACCAGAAAAAATAAATTCACAAGAATACCAGATGATACAATGAATTTGCTCATGTATACATCATCCGATGTTTTATTCTTAAATGCTTGGACACCAGTAGTAGTGTTTGAAAATTACAACTTTGATTCTGTCCAAAAATCTTAAAGTCTTAAAAAAGAATCTGCCTTATTTGACACGCTGTACAACTTTTTTTAATTGCTTAACAAAAATTTATCTTCACGCAATTGAAGTATTCTCTTCTTGAATATTTCTACATAATTAAACAACATTAGTATACATAACTAGCTTTTGTTTTAATACTTTGTAGAAAAAGGGTGCTGCTTCAACCTCAGAGAGGGTACTTGATCCTAAGGTGGGCGTGCCCACACATATTCGCATTGGCCAAGAATATACAATTAAATTATCTTGTTTCGTAATTGGAACTTTTAAAATTATTAAACAGTACTATTTCTTTACTTTGTTTATTGTAGACATTGAGACGTTTAGCTCAAAATAGAGAAGCAGCAAAGAAAAGCAGGATAAGAAAAAAGGTAATGTTTTTCTTGTTTCCATTATGAAAGTCTTTTATATGCCAAATTCCTCTATCAATATTCTTTACATTTCACATTATCATTATTATTATTTGCATTTATGCAGGCTTATGTACAACAGCTAGAAACAAGTAGGATAAGACTTTCTCAGCTAGAACAAGAACTTCAAAGGGCTAGCTCTCAGGTTGGTAATATTTGAAAATGACTTTAACTTCTTCTTTTTTTGTAGAATAATAAATGCAAGTGGTTATTTAATGATTTTTTCTACTGATTGTGTGGCAAACAGGGGATTTTCTTGGGAGGTGGTACTGCTGCTGGTTCCAATATCAGCTCTGGTAAGTTTTGAACTATTATTGTAGAACCTAACGTAACCGGTAAAGTTATTGTCTTGTGACCAGGGGTTCGAGCTATGGAAATAGTCTCTTGCAGAAATGCAAGGTAAGACTGTGTACAATAGACCTTTCGGGTCCGACCTTTCCCCAAACCCCGCGCATAGCGTGAGTTTAGTGCACCGGACTTCCCTTTTTATTTTCTCAACCAATGCATTGCTTATGGACAACCAAGAAATATAAATTTAACTTATACTACTGTATACATTACCAATGTAATTAAAATTTTACCTATCAGTACATTTTAACTCATTATAGTTCAGAGTTTTGACTACAGGCAGCACCCAGAATTTGTTGCATGCTAAGTCTTTTTAATTCTTATTGGCTTCTAGTAGCAGACAAACAACTTGAGTTTGACTACAGAAAGTTTGTCTTTTTCTTTTGTAGTGTGACATTATTATGTAGAAAATCAGAGTACTCCAGTGTATATGAGTTGAAATTGTATTTGACTTAATACAATCTTTAGAGATTTTAATTTAATTCACATATTCTATTAGTGAAAGATTACTAAAATAAGAGTTAAAAGTGTATTACTTTTTTACTATTTCATAAAAATAAAAATACTGTTTAAATGTCAAGACCCATGCACTTGCTAAGATTAGAGCCTTAATAAAAACCATTGTGACAAAAATGCATTGTTCAATTTTTTGCTGCAGGTGCAGCAATATTTGATATGGAATATTCAAGATGGTTGGATGATGATCACAGGCACATAGCCGAGCTTCGAACTGCATTACAAGCACATTTATCAGATGGTGATCTTAGATTAATAGTTGATGGATACATTGCTCATTACGACGAAATTTTCAGCTTGAAGGGAGTGGCTGCAAAATCTGATGTATTTCACCTAATCACTGGAATGTGGACAACTCCAGCTGAACGCTGCTTCCTTTGGATGGGTGGTTTTAGGCCCTCTGAGCTTATCAAGGTAAATGTTGCAATTTTGGACTTATTTTCTGACCTATTGTTGGATAATTTTCTTGAAAGAGCAAAAATATAAAGTTGTATATTGTTATGTACAAAGCAAATATGTTTTTCATAAAGATATGACAAATAAAGATTGTCCTTTTAAAGGAAAAACATGGTCGAGGTGGTGGCATATCATATAATTTAACCTGTTATAGCAAATCGTTTGTTTTATTTTACAGGTAACTAGTTCCACATATTGTGGAAAGTAACTGTAATTATATTTTAGATGACCTTTCTTCTAGTAAAATTACACTATAGGCCATGTCAAAGTTCGAATGAAGTCAAATTTACTACTTTTGTTGTTTCTAATCATACTATGATCATTTATGAAATTGAGCAGATGTTGATAGGACAATTAGACCCTTTAACAGAGCAACAAGTAGTTGGAATATACAGCCTCCAACAATCTTCCCAACAGGCAGAGGAAGCTCTTTCACAGGGACTAGAACAACTACAACAATCTTTAATTGATACTGTTGCCACTGCTTCTCTCCATGATGGAATGCATCATATGGCTCTTGCATTGGGGAAACTCTCCAATCTTGAAGGATTTGTTCGTCAGGTAACATTAATCCTAAATTTGTTTTTCTCTGATATTATTATCTATGTAGATTTTAAGTGCATATGTCATTGTCCGTTTTACCTACTCTTTTTGACTCAAACTATAGCAAGTTTAAAGTACATATATTAAGTTTGTAACTATTGTCATGAAACAGTATTCAGTAGTACTACTATACACAGTTATTGACTTCGTCAGTGTATATAGCTCTACGCATGACTTCTTATTTTTCCTTTTGATTTGATATCCATATCATCAGTCGCGTAGATAGGAGGTTTCATCAATGAGATTCATCATTTACTATATATACATAAAATAAAATTTTGATGTTGTATATGGTATATACAAAAAAATTGTGATTTTCAAGCGATGAACTCCCTTCCGCCCCTCTCGAGGACGAAAATACTCTGGTTTTCTGTTCATTGCAACAACCTGCTTCAATTTGCAGATAAGAATGCACGCATGCTTGATAAGATCATAGTCATTATTATTATTATCATTATATTTTATGGAATATTTTTAACTGTATCCCTATCCAAATATGAAGCATGTTCCAATAGAAGCCATATAAGAGCTATTAAGAAATTAAAACAAATTACAAAAAATATGTCAAACGTATTAGTACTTTATTTCAAATAATAGACATAATACTATTACCACTTATTTAATGATTGGAATATTCCAAGGCTATCTCAATACAACTATACAAGACAATTTGAAGGGTTTCAAACTTTCAACCATTTAAAACATTGTTTAAGGATATTATATTATGTCTTGGCTGCCTGACAATTACAGGTCCATTTCTCTAATTGATTATTTTTATTTTGATTGAGATATTTAATTAATCAATTCTTTCGTCTCCATTGTCTATATCATTTGGTAGATATGATGACGACATAAGTTGAGCTTAAATGATGCAGTATAGCTGACTCCTATTTATTTGAGACTGAAGCGTACGACTACTGATCACTTCTTTATTGTTCATAATTCCAGGCTGATAATTTGAGACAACAAACATTGCATCAATTACACAGAATATTAACAGTTAGACAAGCAGCCAGATGTTTCTTGGTGATTGGAGAATATTATGGTCGACTACGAGCTCTAAGTTCTCTATGGTTATCTCGTCCACGAGAGTAAGATTCTATAATTTATAATCTTGCAAGGGAAAATGTTTGTATTTCTTTCAAATTAGTATATCATTAATCGTAATCTTATTTCAATTATCTATATGATTTAGGACACTGATCGCGGATGATAATTCTTGTCAAACAATAACGGGATTACAAATGGTACAATCTTCTCAGAACCACTTCTCAAATTTCTGATGATAAATCTCTTCATGATGATCAAATTGTATTTCTGAGAGCTACCTACTTAGTTAAGTAGATTTTTTTTTTCTTTTTTCTTTTTTGTTGTTAGCTTCTTGATATTATGACTAAGTTATCATGTAAATGTAAGGAATCAAGATTATGTGCAAGAGGAAGTTACCTTTAGGGTCTGTTGGTTCAAAATCAGGTTATTCTGAGATTATAATCACGATTATCTATCACATATAAAATAAAAAAAACGTACGTTGCGCAATAAACGCGAGATAATATGAAATTTATATATTAAGTTTATTTGTGGAAAAAGGACAAGAGAGAATTGGGGATAAGGTATGAAGCTGACTCAATATAATTGTCTTTATTTGAAGTATTTTTAGTGAGGATTTTGGAAAGATGGTTGGTTGTTCTTCATTTCTGTGAAGTGGTTGAGAATATTATTTTAAGGAGGAAGGGACAAATAAAACAAAGAAAAAAAATAAGCAAATTATTAATTGGATAAAATTGTCTCTTGCAAATGGAAGATATGTGATGTTAATTGAGAGGGTGACTTGCTCTTGGTGTGCATGAAGAGACTATCAAGTTGTGTATAATTTTTTAATAGAGAAATAGAGAGAGAACTTGTATATCATGGATAAAATTATTTGATATCTATGTTGATAGACGGTAATCTATAAATATTCATTAAAATAAACAAGTTTAATATGCAGTTTGTAGTGATATGGTTGGAATTTCTTTTATCTTTAATCAGAGTGGTTTGAACTTCTTGAAATTGAAAAAAATAATAATCTATTAGGAGTGTTGTCCCCTCATAAATGAATCCTACATTGTATGAATCTAAAATAAATCAAGCTCAAATATAAATACTGAACACCAAATGAAAACACAAAAATAATTTAAAGGGAAATTGTATATACAAGTATGGCACACACGTAACAACATGTGTATTCTTCAATGGGAAAGAAAAAAAGGCAAAAATTAGTTGCTATGAATACCTAATTCATCCACTCCCATGAATATGAGGAAGTTAGTTGCATATTTGCTTTATCTAAACCCCTTTTTTTTCTGTTTCAATATAAATTTCATCAACTCTTGGGTTGATGAAAAGGAAGATATTGGCTATCCAAATAGATTTTCAACTTGCTACGACGCTTCAAGGTTCAAGAAATTGTCAATTTTTATTTTTTTTGTTACGTTACTCATATTTCGACAAACATCGTACTACCAACGACACAATAATAATATATTCAGTGTAGTTTCATCAATGGAATTTGAAGAGGGTAGTTTGTACGTAGCCTTATTCCTATCTTGTGAAGATTAAGAGGTTATTTCCTATGTATCCTTGACACAAATAAAACATATCAAATGATTAGGAAAGAGAAATACAATAGTAAAGAAGTCATGGAGAAAATAATGGAGAAAAGAATCATAACAATAACAAATACATTATACATAATACTATAACTGAAGTAAATAAAATAACAAATAATAATAAAATCGAAAACAAAATAGTAGAATTATTCTGCTTGATTCTCTCTTGGACTAAATTTTCGAAATAAAAAAAATATTTGAAAAATAAAATGAACATTTTAAAGGAAAATTTATAGGAAATAATAAAATTTTAAATTATTCTAGTAAATCATTTTACACTTAAATACTACACTACTTTTGATTGCCATAGGGATTTTAAATTAACCTATGAAAATATAATTAATTAAAGTGGAAATTAAAAATGCATTACCTGTCATTTTCCGCGTGCTTTCGCTTACTGAATTAAATTTTAGTAGTTTGTGTACTACCAAATGATTATGACCAAATCTTTATTATTAAAATCTCATGTCGTTTTAGTAATTAGGTTTTGCCTTAATGATATGTAAAATTATTCTTTAATTGGTACTAATTGTTTTGGTGGTCCAAAAGTAGTACTTAGCTAGTTTTTTTAAAAAAAAAAACAGCGACAACGTTGATGTTTCAACTAAAACGCAGGTCTTTAACCTAACTATGTAAAGGCAAGAATATAAATATATGTTCTCGGACGGAAGGATTCAAACCTAAAAATCAGTTGCCTTTACTACTTAAGAGTTAAAATTTCTATAGTCGACTCTAATAATTCTATATTATTTATAGTAACATTCACGAGTCGGAAATAAGAAGACTAAGGTGACATTTGTTATAAGATAAAATGGTCGATGCCTATGTGATTCTCTTTTGGACTCCTCAATGAGTTTAGAAACAAGTCCGCACAAAATTATTACCATCCACACTTTAACAAAGTTGGACATGCGGAGGTGATGAATGAAATGAACCTACATGTATCGATGTGTCTTAATTAATTACATTTTGTCGAGGCTAATCATTGAACACTTGTAAGCATTTCAACAATTTTGATGTAGAAATTAATAGTAATAAGTCCTTAATTGTTGTGAAATGTCAACTAATTGTGGAAATCTAGTGGTTCTTATTCACCTAATAGTAGAATGATCTAGTGCATTATTTATTTATTTTCTTGACATTTTTTATAAAATGGAATTTTGAGCAAATATCATTGAAGCAGCTCACCAGATTTTCGAAATAACACAAGTACATAAGGACAAATAGATAGGAGTAAAAATTCTACGTTAATCAACTTTCAATATCCCCAACAACCCATTATTACAAAAATAAAATAAAAATAACTAAAGAAGGAGAAAAAAAATGGATCGAATAAATCATTTTTGAGTTAATATCTTAAAAGGTCACTCAATTTTAAGAATTTATCTAGCAAAGTCATTTAACTTTTTTTTGTATCAAAAAAATCACTAAAGTTAGATCTTTCTATCAATCAAATTTATTATTAAAAAAAATATTGACATACCAAAATAAATTATTATTTTTATGTCATATAAAGACAGACCCACAAATAAATAAAATTAAAAAAAAAAACTTATTAAAAAAAGTTCGGACAAACTTAATCACGGAAACAAATATTTTTTTATGATATTATTGTATAATTTATGTCGTGATTTAACAAATAAATGAATAATTTTTCTTAGTGAAACATATTTTGGTATTACTGTAATACCATAATATTTAGTTTGCCTCCTAAATAAAAAATGAGTATAAGTACTTGAGCAAAACAACAAATTAAATCCAAAACAGGAAGAAAAACAACAAACAAATGTCAAAAAATAGAACAAGTAAGTATTTATTCTTCGGCGTGTAATCTATTTAGATGTTTCTTGCTAAATATAATTGGTAAAGATCTTACTTTTCCTTTGTAACTCCACGGTTTGCTAACGTTGACATAGATTTGTTCAAGTTTGAAAAAAATATTTTTTTAAATTGTTGATAAATAAGTTTTGAAATTTAAAATTGTGTTTGGATATACATTTTAATTGATTTTTTGAAAAAAGTTTTGTGAGGGGAAGTGAAAAGTCCTTAATGAGATTTCTTTAATTTTATTTAATTGTGGAGTTTATATTTACATGATATAAAAATAATAATTTATTTTCTAATGATAAATTTGATTGAGTGATTTTATTGATAAAAAAATCTAAGTTTAGTGATTTTAATGATACAAAACAAAGTTCAATGACTTTGTGTGAATTTTTACCGACAAAGCAATCTGACTGCAAAGTGTAAACTATCCAATGGGCCGTTGAAATGGCCGGCCCAAACAGATTTACCGAGTTTGACAATGCAACAACTCAGCCCAGTCCTAAATTTGAGGAGTTCGATTTTTAAAAATAAAGTTGGAAGATGTAATTCTTGATTAAATTTTCAACTGTTATAATTGGTCAGTTACCATCGATGGAAGGTTATCAGTCAATTCTTACAATAAAGAGTTATCCGAAAGGTAACAATTACTAACTTTTAGGTAACTTGCCTTAGTTATTTGCAAGTTATGCATGACCTCAGATAGGAAGGTGGGAGGACACAAATTTTGGAAGAAGGTTGGTATGTAGGAGTGCGTCCATACTAGTAGGAATGAGTACATTGTCTTGTTTCCTTTACAAAGAGTTGTAGTTGTAGGACTACTCTTGCAATTTCTTGTTCTTTTATTTGTGGTTTCGTGTAGTCCGACGTGTTATTTTGTTGTAATATTGTTCTTTTACTATCGGTTGTTTTTGTTACTATCTATTGCCTCTTGTACATACATTACATCTTTTTTCTAGACTATTTTTGTCTTGAGTGGACGATTTATCGAAAACCACCAATGTATCTCACCTTTGAAGTAGAGATAAGATTTGTGTACGCTCTACCCTCTTCATCCCCACTTTGTAAGACTAAACTAGGTAAGTTGTTGTTGTCGTCAATGCAGGCACAATGTAGCGTTATGGTAGCGTTAGTTTTGCAAGCAAGCCCCTGTGTGATAGCTAGGCTCACAGCGTGACTTTCAAATTGATCTGACATTTCTAGTGCCTTTTGAAACTCAAAGAGAACCAATTCTATCTTAACTATGTCAAAGAGCAGACTCATATTATCCTATTAAACAATCGAGTTGCCGACCACTTGAGTACCTTAGTCTTTGTGTTTTTTACGCTTATCATTATGTAAAACTTCCAACTCTTTGCTTTAAGAACATGAAAGTGAGTGAAATGGTTTATATAGTTTGCGTGTCTTGTCTTGATATTTAAGGTACATAACATTTCAAGGCCTTCTCTTTTCTCATTCAAAGAAATCCTTCGTGGAACATGTCTGTTTCCCAATACTTGATTAACAGAAAGAAATCAAGATTCAAGAATGAAGTTTTCTATTTGCAGAAAAACTCAACCAAGTCCCATTATCTGTCTTAATTCTTCTTGAATACATACAAAAAGATAAAAAATTGTCAAACATAGTATTCTAGCAATCTGCTTACTGTAGTTTGATTTCTATTGTGTTGCCTTAGATGAAAACAAGTAAAGTTATTTAGCAGTATCAGCGCGCAGATCTACAAGACTCAACCCTTTAGCTTCATTTTCAGTTTAGATATAGGAGAGAAAGGGGGTGTCAATCATTCTTTGACAAGATTTTTCAATGAAAACTGATACCCGTAATAGCAAGTCTCGTCGCCTTAAAGATATCCTTCCCTCCTCCCCCTTCCCTTTTATGTTTCAATATCTATGTCTAGTACAGTTGAAATACCTCAAAAAGTTTATGAAGACGATGCAAATCAATCACACTTGTATTAATTAATTTCAAGAAATGAATCTACTTACAGGGAATAAATACTTAGTGATCTGCTAACTTTGGCTTGTATAATGGAGGATCTTCCCCAAGCAAAAGTGATGTCAAGACAGCTTCACACACTGCAGTGTCATACACAAGCAAGTGACCACAGTCAGGAACTTCGTGATATCGAATCCAGGGCAGCCTTTGCGAGACGTGTCTTTGTAATTGAACAGGCACAACTTTGTCTTTGACACCTTGCCAGATGTGAACCGAGCTTTCGTTTTGTGGGTATGGGTCAGTTAGCTCCAACGGATTAAAATCCCATTTTCCAAAAGCTACAATAATGTCACTACAAAGGGAGTCAAATACACTTCGGTCCTTTAGGCCATCCTGTAAATTAAAGTACAGCTTCTGATCAAATTTACCATATTTACGGAACCTAAACGTGTAGTGACTTTTACTGCCAACAACCAGAATAGCGATTCGGATACAGCAGATCATACAAAATGTGTTCTTTTTTTGTCTGAATGGAACGTTACCTGAGTGAACAACTGATATCCCGGTGTATTCTTCAAGACTTCCAAGTCTCTCTCACAGAAAAATTGAGGATTTCCATCAAGAACAGACGCTGATGGGAAAACTTTCTGAGTCAACCACCAATGTAATATCCCCCGAGCATAACATGTGATCCAAATTACCCACCGAGAGAGTTGTTTCCTGTAATCATTCTTCACTAGATCCTTAGGCAGTGTGCGCCATTTATAATTGACAAAGGGAACGACGAGAGCAACACCTGCAAGCCTGCAATGCATTATACTTCAAAAGTAAAATCTAATAGGCCTAAACCTTAACCAGTAAAGCCAACAAGCTAAAAGCTCTCGAGTTAGTTCTCTAACCTTCCAGGAATGTGCTTGATGCAACTCCAAGCCGGGTAACATCCCAACGACACACCTATTACGTAGAATCTGGATCCTAATTCCAACAGATCAGCTAGCTCTTCAATATCAGACGCTTCACTCTTAAGCGACCTCTTTGAATTTATATCACTCTCTCCATATCCAGCTCTATCAAAGATCAAAAGGTATATCCCCAATTCATCAAGAAGTTCCTGGCAACTAGAGCAATATTAGATCATTCAAAACTAGACATTTTAGACAAGCTAATTCAAGAACACACTTTCCAACACCCTCAAAGAATCTAAATATGCTAACCACAAAACCAATGTTGCTCGAACTCTCCAAAAATATCTCCAACTGCATGTCGGATCCTCCAAAAGTAGTGCATTTTTGGAGGATCCGCGCGGCATAGCATAAAGCAGGAGAGATTTTCAATAACTTACTCTGCCTTGAAGTCACTTCAATTATCACAGTAAACAGTAGTTCTAACCAGGTAATGCCAGGTTCAATTGTTCTTGAAAAAAAAAAAACCATTTATGGATCTATTAATTTCAACCCTTTCTCTTCAAATCTCTGATATTGATACCAAATTCACAATTCTCTACCAGTTTAATGCTCAAGTATCAGTCTCAAACTGTGAAAAGTAAGATTCAAAATCAAGAAACTATGGTGTATAAATACAAATCAAGCATATTGAAAGAGGAACAGAATCTACATACATCAGAAGCCATAAAGCTCATTTCTTTAGAACTGCCAAAGCCATGAACAATGATGATTCTGTATTTGGATATGTTTTTGGGTACCCCTCTTTCTCTATAAGCAAGATATCTACCATCACCAAGTTTAACTCTAGGTGAAGTAACAACAACAGATTCATCTATAAGTGATTTGGATTCAGTTTTCTCAGTAGAAGGCTCTGTGGGCTGACCAGCACATCCTAGACAACCCATCATCATCAATACAAGTTTCTTGAAAACCATTAATTTTCTGAAAAAAAGGGGGCAAAATTAATCATCATATAACTTATGAAAAAAATTGAAACTTTCAGTTTATGGGTTTGAATTGGGCTTACCAGATACACAAATTCTTTGGAAAAGAGAATCAAGAATTAGTAGCCTTGATTGATTGGAAGATGAGGTGTATGGGTATTTGTACTTTTTTCCATCTTTACCCTTTTACTTCTTTTTGACTGATTAAATATGTGTTGTTGAGTTATTAAAGTTTTTTTTGTTTCCACCCGATTTCTGAAACCCATATTGGAGCTCCGACTAAATTCAAATCACGCTCTACAGGGCCCATTCGAAGATGACGCTCCCAACAGAATTTTCTTTATATCCAGGTTCGAACCTGAGACCTCTAATTAAGGGTGAGGACTAAAATGGCAGCCTGTCTTATGAGGAAATGGGGTTGGGTAGAAACAATCCACGTCTCAAAAGAATTTTTATATTGGCCTAATGCTGCATTATCTTTGGAGGTCTGAACATTGTTGTCATTAGTCAAAATCTGCTTTAAGATTTAAGGTTGCTCATCTGTCCTAAAATCACTTTGACATGAGAAAACATTACTAACTCTTTTTTTTCATTTCAGGTCCGATATTTGTATTAGAATTTGATTATTTTAAATCCACGCCATATAAAATCCTATTCAGGAAAAACACTACTTACTGATTTTTATATTCAAAACTCAAATAGAAACTATGTGCCTAATCTAATAATATAAATTATATTATGTTAGTGTAATATAGTATAAAAATATAATAAATTACAGTTGAAAATAAAATGAATAAAAAATAATACATAAATATTTAGGCGAGACGTGAATATCTCACTCTCTTAAAGAGATTCAAACCTTTTACACTAATTCAACAGTAATACTCTTGACCTGTGTACTTCAAAATATAACAACTCAACAACGTTATTTAACTCAAGCAATATACTGTTGGCTCCGGTTAATTTTAAAGTACTGCAAAGCGATAAGCCAATCGGAGACGTTGCAATTCTATAATTTTGAAAGTTAACGATATTAGGGACAATATACTGTTGGCTCCAATAAAGTAAATTATGAGATCTCACTGCCAGCACATGTTTTGCTGCCAGAGAAAAATAAATCAGGTATTTCTTCCCATGTGAACATTTATTACTCTTTCAGTCTTGAGCATCATTTGATTGGAGATCATATATTTTTTTAAAAGGAAAATTTAATATATAACTTGTGGGGTAAAATAATCGTGCAACAGCTATAAATTATTTCATTAAAATATAAATAAAATTTTAAAATTAAATTATTCTTAAATATGATATTCTTTTTTGAACGAATTAAAAAAAAGGTGTGCCATATAAAATATAGTCAAATCTCTTTATTTTATATATTGTTTATCCGGAAATTTTTAATTATTACAATAAAATTTTACTGTAAAAGTATATAATGTAGAGAAAAGAAGTTATTCCGAATTTTCAAAAAGACACTTTAACTATGTAAGCGTTCTATTACCCCTAAACATTCTTGAACTGTATTACATCATTTTTTGTCCACCTGACATAGAGAGTGAACAAACTAAAAAAAATGAATATGATTTTATTTTTACAAGCATTTTGCTATAAAATATATTTTCTTATTTTTCTTATTATTTTAACTTTTTTTCCTTATTGTTTTTTTCTTTTTCTTTTTAACTTCTTCTTCAAAAATTCATTGTCATCTCCATTGAAGCTTCTTACCTTCAATGTCACTTTTTACCACAACTCCACTTTTTTTTTTTTTTACTAATATTAGTTTAACTCTCTTCAATTTTAAAATTATATTTAATTTTTTTTTTTTATATAATTTGATAAACTCATTAGATTTCAAGATGATTAGTAGTTATCATTTAGTTTTTTTTAATCCGAATTTCAATTAAGCTTTTTTAATTTTTGCGGAATTCATTGATTCTTTAAAAATTATTATTACCAATTTTGAAGTTATATGAAAAGGAGATAAATTAATTAATGATAGCTTCAAAATTTTGATTTTCTTAGAAAAATAATTAGTTTTATTATCAATAACTCAACAAAGTCTAAAAAATAGTAAAGAAAAAGAAGAGAAAAAAATGAAGGAGGGCTCAACTTGACATGGGGGTGGGGGTGAAGGTGGGAAGTGAAGAAGAAGAAAGAAAGAAAGAAAATGGAGGGAGAGGTAACTTGAAAGTGAGGGTGGAAGATGAAACACTATTTAAAATGAAATTAAAATTAAAATAAGTCAAAAAGTAAGAAAGAGAGAAAGAGAAATAAAGAAAAAAAGATCTTTAAATGAAAAAAATAAATATATTTCAAATAAATTAACACGTGTCACATAATGATTGGTGTGTGATAACACTTGCTTTATAAAATCTGGGATTGATCGAAAAATGATGTAATAATATAAGTTCGAAATTGCTTAGGGGGGAAATAGGACGTCCGCATAGTTAAAATGTCTTTTTGAAAATCTGAGACAACTTCAAGTGTCATTTTATGTCTTTTCTCTATAATATAATGTAAGTCTAAGGGTGGGCGTTCGGTATTTGGTTTGGGTTTCCTAAATTTTGGGTTTGGTAATTCGGTAATTGATAGTTAAAAGTAGATACGAAACACCAAAATTTTAAATTTCGATTCGTTAATTCGGTAACGGTGAATTAAACTCCGATTTTGGTACGGTATTTGTTACTCCCTCCGTCCACTATTGTTTGTCAGGTATACTAAAAATAGTTGTCCAAAATTAATTGTCAATTTAAATAATCAAGAAATAATTAGTCATTTTTTTCCAATTCTGCCCTTAATAATTATAACTACTGGTTTCAAAAAACATTGGTCATTTTAAAGTTACAAGACTAATTTAATGTGAAAAAAATTGTTTTTACAGTTTTCAAAAAGTACAAACCATTTTAATAATAATTGATAGTAGGGTTATATTAGTCAAATTGCACCTTATATTAATTTTTTTCTTAAGGGTTGTGCATGATCTTATCATGAGAAACAATAGTGGGCGGAGGGAGTAATACCGTATTGAAGTTATAGCCGATTGTATTACAAAGTTAATATTATTTCTCCAATCATTTCTATTTTTTTATGTGGAGGCACGATAATAGAAGATTAACAAGTAAGAAGACATCAACAAAAAAACAAATTGATACAACTAAAAAGACATATGTATTTGAATTGTTTATGCTTATTCCTTAACTTTCTCTTTGGACTTGTGCTAATGAGTAATGTATATGTTGATATATGACATTCATTAAGTAAATAATTTTGTATTAGGGGTGTTTTTGATACTTCTCTCATTTTGTTTCTCAATGAATGTGTCAAGTTCAAATATGACGGTTAAAAGTAAATGGATGGAGTATTACATTTTAGAGGTAGTATATATATGAATTATTAAAAAACTAGGTAAGTTTACCATTATAGTTTATTTAGTGTTCTCTTAAAGTCAAGTTTTCAATCAATAAACATTAATTAATTTAATCAATGAGCATAAATTAATTATTTAGTTTTTTCTATGTTGGTAAAATTCATACTCTCAAGACTAATACTCCCTCCGTCCCTAATTACTTGTCCATATTTCCTTTTTTAGTTGTCCATAATTACTTGTCCATTTTGACAAATCAAGGAAGGACAATTTTTTTTACCTATTATACCCTCAATTAATTACTTTGAAAAAAGTAGAACTTCTTGAAAATTTTAAATTCTTAATTCATCCACTTCATAATTAATAGGGGTAAAATGGTAAATTCGCTATGTCAATTATTGTTTTCTTAATAGGTATGTCAATTCAAAAGTGGACAAGTAATTAGGGACAAAGGGAGTAACTCTCAAGGGTAAAATAGGAAAAGTAATGTCATTTATGCATTGATTTTGTCAAATGACAAATATTAAAAAACATCTATTTTTAGTAAGGACAACATGTAAATATGAACTGATGGAGTACTAGTTACCAATCTCATAAATTAACTTCATACTTTTTCTAAGAAAAAAAAGAAGGCAGATTGATGCACTAAGCTTTCGCTGTGTGCGGAATTCGAAGACATGTTAGTTTGTTTTACCTTCTTGTGCGAAAATGGTTGTCATAGCCCAATCTCACAACACACGTATTGTCAGCTTTGATCTAAACATACTTCACAAAGTGGATGAGACCTATATAAAGAGCAACCTCAATCTGAAACTTTTGCAAACAGAACATGGACATCCAACTCATGTTTAGCCTCCTCTTTTCTCTCCTTGCATTAGTACTATTGCTACTTTTCTTCTTCAACTATATTCATGATCCTTTCTTCATCTCAAAACATGACTACAATTGTTCAAAATCCTATTCACTTTTTGGTATGTTGTTTTCATTAATAAAAAAAATAGGGACAGAGTTATCTTATGGACTTCAGAACTCTTCCAAAAATCATCTTTATCAACCATCATCCTTAAAGGACCTTTTGGTAAAACTACTGGCATCGTCTTAACAATTTCCCCTTCCAACATCAAGCATATTGTTAAGACTCGCTTCAACATTTACCGAAAAGACCCTATCATGAAAATTGTTTTCTCAGAGTTACTAGGGGATGGTCTTTTACTTGTTGATCATGGCGAAAATTGGAAAACACAAACACATTTACTCAGTCACATCTTCCATGCTGATACAACGTTTCGTTATCTAGTAAAATCATGAGCTCTCTGCTCGTCTTACTGCAGCCACATAGGAGACCTCCAGGACATATTTCATCGGCTTACGTTTGACATTCTATGTCAAGTAGGTTTCGGTCATGATCCAAAATACTTGTTGCCATCTTTCCCTGAGAAACCATTGATAGATGCTTTCGAAATTGCAATTAAGATTTGTATGCTAGCCCCTCCGATCCCTTTTGTGGAAAACTAAAAAGTTTCTCAACATTGGATCCGAACAGAATCTCAGGTATGCATAGTGCATATACTTCCTCTGTCTTAATTTGTTTATCTGGTTTTGACTTGTCACAGAATTTTGAATCTTGTTATTTTAAATTAAAAATATGTAGAATGTACCAAAATATCCTTTAATATTGTATTCTTAAACATGTCACGGATTCAGAATTTAAGGAGTAGTACTTAATGTTTGATGGGCAGGAATGCAATTGATGTACTCCGAGAATATGTAACGAAGAGAATCGCGGGGAAGATGGAGAATAATAGCTCGTCCATAGATGAAGGAGGAGGGGATTTTTTAGACAGATACATAAAAAGGGCTCTCAAATACAAAAATGTAGTAGTCGATGAAAATTTTGTCATAGATTTAGGTATCAATTTTATCCTGGCTGGTGATGATACTTTGTTCTCAGCTTTAGTATGGTTTTTTTGGCTAGTGTCAAGTCACCCTAACGTAGAAAAGGAGATTGTCAAAGAAATCGATGAGGTGAAGAATGAGGATGATTTAAATGCAATGGTATATACACATGCTTCGATTTGTGAAAGCATGAGACTTTACCCACCGGTCCCTCTTGAATCAAAGCAAGTAATCGAAGACGATGTTTGGCCTGATGGAACCAAGTTGAAGAAGGGAACACTTGTTTTTCTTCATGTTCTTGGAATGGGAAGATCGAAAGAATTGTGGGGTTCGGATTGTGAGGATTTTCGGCCTGAGAGATGGTTGGTGAAAGAAAGTAGTAGTAGTAGTGAAAATTGGAAATTTGTGTCAAGGGATCCTTTTACATATCCAGTGTTTCATGCAGGGCCAAGGACTTGTCTTGGTAAAGATATTGCTTTTATGCAAGATTAAAATGGTGGCTGTTTCTGTTTTAAAGAGGTTTAGGCTCATTCCTCATCAAGGTTTTACTCCAATTTATAATTCATCATTGACATCAAAGATGAAAACTGGTTTCCCTGTACAAGTTGTGGAACGTTACGTTACTAATTAAACATTCCTAGTTATAATTAATGTGTACCCTCCTATTCCAAATCAATTGCCATGTAAATTGAAACGAAGGGAGAATTTCATTTCATGTTAAATTGTGTGACGTCTTATAGTTTTCATGTCTGTGGAAAGAGGAAGTTAGGAGAGGATTCTAAACAATTCTATGTATGTAAGGGAGCCTGTAAAGAAGTTCCGAGAGTTGCAAAGGAAGCTTCGAGCTCATGCGGACAATTGTATATGTTTGTATCTATGAAATTTATATATTTTACCGATTTGACTTTGTGCAATTGCTTCTTTTTTGTTTGTTGAGATTGTTAGATTACTATGCATTCTCCTTCCATGATGCATATAAACATCGAAGTTAAATTCTATGCACTTACAATATAAAAAAATATTTATACGAATAGTTAGACTTTACCTTATACATATTTACAGAAAAAAATTTCTTTATACAATCAATGCATGTTGTAGCAGGAGTCCTACTATATACAGTGCACCTCTGTTATTAGCAGTGTCATTATGCTAAAATAATTGTTAAAAGGGAAATTTCTTACTCGGCACTAGTCAACTTGTAAGTGTCACATAGACACATACATTGCAGACAACTATCACATGAGGTCTGATCTGCTACCCTACAAAGTTTTAACTTGATGGCCTACTATTAGTTTAAATTTTAGCCAAAAACATTTTTAAATTAATTATACATAGAAGTACTTAAATTAATTGTCATAGCTAGGAAGCGAGATTTTTGAATCTTATCGTCTTAAACTAAAGATATGTCAAATGTACTAAAATGTTCTTTAATCTTGTGTTCTTAAACAAGTAATGTGGAAAGTTGAAATTAAAGAGTTGTTAGATAGGGAAATGGTTTTTATTTTCTAAATGGACTAAAATCATAAAAGGTAGGTCAAACAAATTGAAACAAATAAGGTAATTATTAATAGAGGAAATTTCAAAAATAGCTAAGACTAGAAATATAATCAAGCAAAATAAATATAATTTGCTTAATTACAATTCATAGCTACATGTTAGAAGGGGAAAGAGGGAAGCAAGATTGAGAGAGGGAGGAGAGAGGCGAGCGAGCTAGAGAGAGGCGAATTATATTTGTATATATGCTGGATAATTGTATATATGTAACTAATATGTATATGTATCAATGATTGTATTTGTATATCTGTTGGATGATTGTAGGTCAAACAAAGTGATACAATTGTACTAATGAGTACAATTTGTATCTATGAATAAATTGTATCAACAAATACAATTGTATCAACGTAGTATCAAGTTCAACATTTGTATTTGTATAATTGATTGTTATCATTTGTATCAATTGTATTAACGAATACAATTTGTATTCACGAATAAATTATATCACTGAATACAATTGTATCAAGTTCAACATTTGTATTTGGAGTAATTGATTGTTACCATTTATATCAATGTTGTATTAGTGAATACATATGTATTTATATTTTGTACCGTTAAAAATAATATGTATAGTTAACACTTGTCATATATATTTGTATAATTTATTGTTATCATTTGTATATGTATAATTGATTATTGATATTTGTATTAGTATAATTGATTGTTATCATTTGTATTTATATTATTGACTGTTAATATTTGTGTTACTAGAAGTAATTTCAGAATGTGACATCTTTTCCTCAACTACTTTAATTTGCTTGAGTTAACTTTTTAATAATAATATCATTCAAAAATTTATTTTCTAAAAATTCAACATGAACAGATTCTACAACAACATTAAACTCTAAGTAATCTATATGTTTTCGAGTGTTGTGTATATCCTTGTAGAGTATACTCTTGTGTACATGTGCAAGCTGAATGAGCTGTTGATATATTCTCTTTGAATTTGATAAATAGGAGTTTTATATTGTACTACTTCTTTAACTTCACTTTGCTATCGTCAAAGAGTTTCAATATCCATGTGAAAAGTAATTTTATTTATTCTTAATATATAACGTGTGTTAGAAAAGAAGTAACATGGTTGCCTCAATATTTTCTTTGATTAAATAAAGAATAGATATGTCAAACTTCTAAAAGATAAAACATTATTGATGATTTTTTGGTATCTTAGTCTTAATATCATTTTCAGAATAAATTTGCCCTTAACTTTGAAGTTATAATCTTTTAATTAAAGGGGGTTTCTATAAAATTTACCATCATTATCTGACGTTATCTACACAAACATAGCTGTATGTATAATATCCCTCATTTGAAACACAGGATTTCATATCTTGTTTGGAGTTTGAACCCACTTGCAAAAGGCCCCCAAAAAGGGTAGAATTTCCAAACTTGAATGAAAAGCAAAATTAAAGTACTAAACTAACTTTATCATTGATGTTTAGATTCTAAATTTGACTATTACTATTTTACTTAGTTATTTAATATTAAGGATAGTATGGAGAAAAAGTAAGTAATAAAATTCTCTTGATTTATTAAAATAAACAAGTAAAATGAGAAATCTATTTTTGGTATAGGGCCAAGTAAAATGAAAAGTAGTGGCGGAACCACCTTACACTTAGGGGGTTCATCCGAACCCCCTTCGACGGAAAATTATATTATTTATACATGGTTAAAATAATTTTTTAGGTATATATAGTAGATGTCGAACTTCCTTCGGCTATTTCGTATGTTTATTTTTTCAGATTTTGAACCCCTTTATTGAAAATTCTGGCTCCGCCCTTGATGAAAAGGAAGGAGTATAAACTAATACTCCCACATCTTAATATATTAAGCTTGTTTAGATGCCCCTTTGAAAACACGTATTACATGTGATTTTTGACTATTTTACGATTATTTATACTTTAAGATATAATCTCTCATTATTAAATATTTAGAAAATCGTTAAAAATGTTCGTAACTTATTTAAAATGATTCAAAATAGTCCTCCTGAATCAAATTTGTCTCACTTTCACCTTTAGGATAAAATAAATCCTTAACATTTTATAAGATTCAACTATGTGACCTTCATTATTGGGCAACATAAAATTTTGGCGTTACCCAAAGTATTTAGTTAAATACGTCAGTTTTATTTACTAGTCGAGAATATCATTATTATTCTGATGATATTTTTTTCTTTTATTTTCCTACATGAAATCATTGTAGGCTTTCATCCAGTGAAAAACATACATATTAGTTGCATTCTCACTCTACTTTTTTCTCTCTCTCTAGGTGGACCACGTTGATAATCCACATTAAAAAAATTAAAAAAATAAATATCATTTTCTCATATGTCTTGCCTAAATATTTTTGTGACATACTTTCTCGGATTTTATTATGCATTCATATATATTTGTCTTATCTCATGTTATATATACATAATGCATATAAAATAAATCCAAAATTTCAGTCTCAATAACTCAAACACTATGGTTATTGATTTTTGTAGCTTAGTGGAAGTCCAATGAAGAAGTATTAATTCAAAAGCTAACAAGTTTGAAACTTAAGATAAGAAAGTGTATAAATGGCATATTAGGAAAAAGAAAAGAGATATTTTTTTTATAAAAAAACAATTATTTTAAAGGAAACTAATATATGAGATTCAATATCGTGAGGAACAAAAATTAACAAGGGGACGGAGAGGATTTTTCATCCAAGGGTGGAAAAATTTGATCCAATAAATTGAAAAAGCGCATTTTTGAATCATTTCTAATATTACCCTTTTTTGTCGAATATTTATTTTGTTTATATGTCAAAATTGAGGTGCTATAGCTTTCAAAAACAACCACGTCAATAGCCCTCGATTCACGGAAAGGGATATTAGTATTATGAACTGATTTTTCATTTTCAGGGAAAGGATTTACAAATTCTAGTGGATCAAAGTCCCACTTTCATTATGCCAAGGTAAAATCTTGAACAAGAGACTCGAAATCACTTTGCGTTGGGCTAATTTTTTTTTTCTTTCATATCAAGAGGACAGGGGTGTAGCTATAGCTACTCCAGGGTGTCCCCTTCGTCAAAAAATTACGTTGTATATATATATATATGACAAATTCTACATTTCTTGGCTTGTGGTTGAATCAATTATGTCATCACGACGATCCCAATGCTTCACAACAACACAAATTTTAAGAACATCTGTCACAAAAACAGCATTTCTTGGCTGATCAAATTGCATAGGCCATGTCGCTATTGGCACTCCCATAGTAATGCTCTCCATGCATGAATTCCATCCACAGTGACTCATGAACCCATCAGTCGATGTATGTGCCAAGATTTCCAATTGGGGCCTTTCTTTTACTCTGTTTTCATACCCTTTTGGGATTTGGACTTGTCCTTCTCCTTTCATAGCATCTCTCACTACCCAAATGAACTTTTGCTGACTTTTCTCTAACCCAATCGCGAGCTCTCTAATTTGTTCAGTAGATAAGGAGGTTGTTGTTCCGAAAGAAACAAGTATCACTGAATTTGGGGTTTGTTTGTCTAGCCACTCTAAGCATTTGTGATGAGTTATCCCTGATATAGTCACTGGATTGAATGGGCCAACAGCCCATTGCTTGTGAATTCCGAGTAGCCTATTGAATCTTGCAAGTGTCTCGAGATAGGGACCCTCGAGAACTTTGCAAGTATCATATAAGTTCCCGGAGCTGAATTTGTTACAACTGTGTTGTAACCGCAGAAATTCTGCGAACTCAGGTGTGAAGCTACTTTTGAGAGTTGGAAGTCCTTCTGGAATGTAAGCACCAGATGGGAGTAAAAATTTCTTAGCCAATTTGGCGAGGAATGAAGGGAGATGGAGGCGGTTTTGGATGACATCCCAAAACAGAGAACTATTGCTAAAAGCAGAGATAGCATGGAAACAATAGGCTTCCACAAATTTTACAGACGCCACAGCGTCTTGAACAGTGTAAGCCATCATGGAATCATAAATGACCACAACTCTACGAGTTTTGTTCGAAAGATTCTTGATAAATGCAGTCACAGGCTCGCGCAACGTTAAAGATGCATCAAGTATTGATACTATGAGTTTTGACATATTTTTTTCGGAAGAATTATTAGAGGACATAAAAGAAGATGAGGTTGGGAATTCCTGGAAATGAATGTTATTAGCAGCAATGGCTAAATCCCAACCGTGGATTCGAGCCTTAGCGTGACTAATTTGTGTAGTAAAACCAAGATAATGAACTGGTATATTGTATGATGAAATAAGACGAGAGAGATGGAGGAATTGATTGAGGTGTCCTTGAACTTGGAATGGAACCATAACTATAGCAATTTGGTCATGCTTTTTAGAACAAGTAGCAACAAGAGAACTCATTTTCTGAGTTGTTTTTTGCTGTTACAATTCAGAAATCATGTATACGGTCTTAACAACAACAAAAAGTCTGCTTTTATATTGAACAGGACAACTGTGAATTAATAATGACAATACTCCCTCCGTCTCAAATTATTACACACCTTTAACAAGTCAATAATAAGAAGATTATTATTATTAACTTACCTGTGTCAACTCTTTTAATACACTTTTTTTTTTTTTTTAATGTGTCTTATCTATAAATATCAAGATTAACAACGGATGAACTTTTTTGAAACTTAACAATATTTATACTGCCAAAAAGAATTAATTTCAAGGATAAACTAGTGAAAAATAAATTAATTCTATCTTGATTTGCAATATCCACAAGTAATGTGAGACACATATTTTTAGTAATGTCGGACAAATAATATGAGACAAAGGGAGTATCACTTTTTGTTTTGTTTTATTAAAATTTAGATTAAACTAATGACATCTCCCTGAGGTGATGCAAATTGAAAATAACAAACTATGTTATGCAGGGCAGAACCCGATAGATTGAAATCTTCACAACTTTACAGTATATATTTACTCACAATCACAACGTTTTCCATCCCTAGACATATTTTCTTTATACGTAATTAAAGATAAACGCTTTTGTTAATTTATTTTCTTGATCTATTATCCTTTTTATATAGGAGACCATAGTAGTTGTTAGTTAATGTAAGACGCAAGTTTGAAAAATTAAGTAGAGGGCTTGTTACACATTCCATTAATATTATGGAATGCAAAAATAAAATTAGTACATATTTATTACAAATGTAAAATTTATATTACAGAGGTTTCAGATAATCTTATTGCCAACAAATTAAACTTATAGGAGTAACATAGAACAAAAGAAATTATTATTTTCAGTGTACATATAACATATAGTTGAATCATGTTGGGTAGTCCTTTAAAACCAGCTGCAAATCGGGTGTGGAATAGGATCTTCTTCGCCAAGCAGAAAGGACCTCAAGATGGCTTCACCAACCTGACCAACATGCCATAAATCATGTACACCATCACCAACTTCATGATAATGAATCCAAGGTAGCCTTTCGGAAACATATCTTTGTAGGCTACTAGGTACTATGTCGTCCATGTACCCATGCCAAATATGAACTGAACTTTCATTTCCAGGGAATGGATTTACAAATTCTAGTGGATCAAAGTCCCATTTTCCGTGAGCCACGCCAAAATCTTGAAGAAGAGACTCAAAATCACTTTGCGTTGGATAAAGTTTCTGCAAATTAACATCATCCATCAGGGGCGATAAATTAATTAGAGTAACTGAAAAATTCCTGTTTCATTGGAGATTGAAACTTTACCAGAGCAAAACCTTGCAATTTATTTGCATTCTCTGCTACTTGTATGCCCTTTTTGGTAAACAAGGAGGCAGTGCGGGAATAAACACTGTTTAATTTTTGTGTACAAAATGTGTAGAATAGGCCAGGAGCATAACGTGAGAACCAAATAACTATTTGCCAAAGCTTGTTAGCGTGATCGTTCTTGATTAAATCACGAGGAAGTGTGAGTCCCATTTGTAGTTGATTATGGGAGAAATAAAAGCCACGCCTTTTAGCCTGAGTGGTATACGTCTGATGCAATTCCAGGAAGGATAACTTCCAGCAGAGACTGAAATTATATAGAATTTAGATCCTATTTGTAGTTGATCCGCCAATTCTTCGATATCACAACCTTCACTTTCTACTGACCTTTTTTTGTTTTGATCACTTTCTCCATATCCAGCTCTATCATACTGTACCATATATATCCCCATTTCCTCTAGGATTTCCTAAACAATAAAATTTCAACATTGTTCAATTTGAATACTACTCCCTCTGTCCCATTTCATGATTAAAAGAAAAGTATTGTCATATAAAACGAGTGTATATTCATACTTGGATTGCAAGAAAATTGACGTCTTTGGAGCTGTGAAGGCCATGGACAAGGATGATTCTGTGAATGTTGATTGGCACTCCTCTTTCTCTGTATGCTAGGTATCTTCCATCCTTTAGTTTGACTCTTGGTGAAGTAGTCTGCAATTTGGTTGATGCTTGTGTTTGTTTAGGATGACACAATCCTACAAAACTTAATACCCAAGTTGTTATTTTCTTTAAAAGTATCTCCACGATCGATATCGAAAGTAACAGAAGAAAGACAATAAGTTTCTTTAATTCCATTTCTTGATCTGGTATGGAACTTTAATTTGGCTGAAAAGAAGTTAATATTTGTGTAGAGAGAGGGCAATGCAAACGAGGAGTGGAAACAATTTAATTTCTTTATCACTTGAAAACCAGCTAAGAGTATAGGCTAACTTAGTAGTCAATCCATCCACTTGGGTATTAACATTAAGTAGCCTCTAAGATTGAATTAAAAGTCTAATCTATCTCTTGTGAAAATTAACATTACATGAACCATTATGATCACCAGCCCACTTAAGTTATAATTCTACTATTAATTACGTGAACGGGCGTGTTGTGAATTAATAACATTTGTTGTGGGAAATGATTCATTAATCTTAATAAAATGCTTTATTGGCTTAAAGAAGTAACTTCTACATAACTCTAATTAAACGACACTTAAGGTATATAATAAGATTAATTCAATTCACAATTGACTTTAGAACAATAACCATCTTGATAATAAAACTCAATCAATAATTACAAGTCAAACTCTCTCGCAAACATTACAGAACGAACACACAACCAGACTTGAATCTGTTTTTTTTTTGTCATGAAAAGCTAATTTGATGCGGGAAATGCATGATTATGCTTAATTTGATTCACAAATATAGTTTGAGATTTAGAGTGGATATATACTCATTAAAAATTTGATATGTTTACTTCAAATATGTCGATTGGTTTTAAAAAATTATTTCACCTATTTTTTAATCCTTCCAGACCCAATCCAGATGAAAAAAAAAACACTCAATATCTATTCTACTAAATCAATAAAATGGGTTTGAGCCGGGGTCTGAATAAAAGAGGGATAGTTTTTTTAATCCGAAATTAAAATCTAACAGCTGGATACACTTGATGTTTAAAAATTTAGAGGACCATAACTGTTTAAAAATAAAACTAATGGGACAACTTTAAACCAATCCAAACATTAGGAACCATTTTTTGATGTTTTCACGAGAAACTCGATCAATACCCGTTGATAAGGCCCACAGAAATTTTGTCCTAAACCTGGTGGCATTTGGGCCGAGCCCAGTGAGATTTTGAGTTATCGAAAAACTTGGTCACGTTCAATATTTGCACCAAATAAATGAATACAAAAACATATACTTTGTATATTAACTATAACACAATAGCCAAGATGTTGAATTGCCCCACATCAGGTGGGATGTGAATATTTAGTCTTTCTTATATGATTTTGACAATCTTCATCGATCTCGTGAAATAATGTTTGACGCAACATTAATGTCACAATTTATTTTCTTAATAAGTTATTAGAATCAGAGAATATATAGTGGGTTAGTTTGAACAAATTAAAGTTAGCTAATATATAAATTGGGCCTATTGAGAAGTCTATTTAATCCAAATTGACTTATAACAACATCATATCAAAACATGATCAAAGAAGAAATGTTTTTGGGTTTGATTGATTAAATATAGTCATGATAAATTCCCAAAAAAATTGTATATTATGACTTGCAAAATTATCTAATCCGTTTCTTAATTTAACTCGTTCCACCTCGCTCAATTTTAAACCGTCATGCCCGTTAAACACCTCTTTTAGAAGCATTTCCCCATTTGAAGTATGAATAATTCAACATGCATTAAGTAATTTTTTATATAAAAGTATGACCAAAGATATTTGTAGAATATATATAATAAAAACCGAAAATGGAGTTGGTACAAGGAATCATAGTGAGGTTATTTTTATTATCTTGAGCTCAACTGGTGGAGCATCAATTTTTCATTGTGTGGTTGGAATCAAGAAGCAAATAGGTGGTATTATTTATCTTTCGAAAAATTCACTTACTATACATTTTTTTCTTCATTTAGTAAAGATTCTTGATTATATCTAGCTCATGCCTTTTTTCAACTCCATTTCTTATTGATAATTGCTATTACTAGTATATATTATCTAATTCGCCACTAAATTTGTAGTGATTATGTGGTGCAACAATTAATAGTAGAAACTAACATAAATAAATTCAAATATTTTAATAATGTTAGTGGTTCGTAGAATATACTAATCTATCATTTATAGGTGAGAACCTTATATGATAGAAAATTTTGATATTATTTTAAAATTTTATCTTTAAATATATATTTAATTCAAAAAAATTTAATCAGATTTTCATCGTAATTTTTTTTCAAATTCTCAGAAACTTATCTTTTTGAGAAATTTGGTAAATATCAATTTGACCATAAAATTTATCAAGTTTTTGAGAGATTCTATAAATCAAATCCCAAAATCTGTTTAAAAAAATAGCTGCTAATTTCTTTTTGTATTTTAAAACTTATTCTTAACTTTTATATTTTATATATTAAAAAATTAATTTTACTACCCCAACTAATTAAATATACATGTGTCAGTCATCTGATTTGAAAATGTATATCGGTCGTGAATAAATTGTTCTTAGAATGTGGAAAAATTATATTAAAGAATAACTAGTTATTATCAAAAAAAATAATTGTATTAATGAATCTTTGTAACCAATTGTTATTTGATGAACTGTAGTAGCCAGTGATTGTATTCGTAGAAGTTTTTCTTAAATATTGTGTTATAGTTTTAGAATAATGTATTAGCTAGTTCATTATAAATATAATAATTTCGTGCCAAACTTATAGATATTTTGTGTATGACTTTTTAGAGTTTTTGCTATTGTCAATCATCTCTTTTATTTATTTTAAAAAAAAGTGAAATATATATTCTAAAATTATGGTCAAACACATTTTGAAACTTTAATTCAAATTTCACCAAAACCCACTTTTCAAAAATATTTCGAAATCTATGGCCAAACACTAAGGGATCGTTTGGTGTGATGGATAAAAGAAAATAGTCATGGGATGACTTTTAAGTGCCTCTTTATTTCTTGTTTGGTTACGAAGTATGGAATAACTAATCCCAAGATTAATAAATAGTACTGGGATAAGTTATCCCTTTCTCTTGGTGGAATAACAATCCCAAAATAACTTATCCTGTGATAAAATAATTAAAATGACAAAAATATCTTTGAAATCTATTGTATTATCACTTTTCATATCTTTATACCTCATTTGTAAAGTCTGAAATTTTTTGCTGCTCATCAGATGAAGTTTTGATAAATTTCAAATAAATCTATAATTTTAGTTTAGTACAATTATTCAACTGCTTGCGTCCTTTTTAACAATCAAAAGAATTTTTAGAACTTTGTTTCTCATTGCAATTGGTAAAATATTATTTTTGCAACGAGAAATATTATCAAATTTACCAAATTTCAATCCAGTTATGGTTATTGTATTGGTGCAGTTTTGATTCATTTATTTATGTCTATTTTTTGCTTATTACAGTAAAGAAGAGAGGCTTCCCACTAGCCTCAATAGATTGCTCCAACTTTGATTCTTGTTGATAGTAAAGTTATCAATAATTGAGATTCATTTGGTTTTATTTTTAGGAGTAAATAACTAAACCTCTATAAAAAATACATATAAAAAGGTAAATAAGATAGAGGGCACTTTTATAAACAAATAACTAATTCTTAGAAAGTATTCAATATTTATTAGTTATAATACAACAAACCAAACAAGTAATAAAAACTAATTCCATATCGCAGCATAACTAATCTCAACTTAACTTATTCCATCATTACTTATCTCAGCATAACTTATTTTCAAACCAAACGACCCCTAACTAAGTTTTTGAAACTTCTAGCCACGATAAAAATATTTTTTCAAATAATATGTATAATCAAACACAATTTAAATAATATATATGTTAAATAGGGTCTACTTTCTTGTCAAAGAGCAACACAAAGATTTTAAATTTTTTGTTTGAGTTCAAAAACAAGGAGACAAATTCTCTGATCAAATAAGGTTTTCGATTAATTTAAATTTATGTCAAATAAATTTATTTTTAAAATTAAACACTAACTCTTAAATAAACTTCTAATTATGAATGGAGAAATTTCTAATCTTAGCCTCCTCAACCACTCCCCAGAGTTTATGCATAAAGGTTGCTTCCTTTGTGTCAGTTGCAGTCAAATTTGATATCCACTGGTAACAAACTATTAACTTAATTAATTCACAAATACATATTTTCTTCGTTTTTTATTTTACTTAATTTTTTTAAAAAAATACTTATCTATTTAGTAATATTTGTTATTTCATTTGTTTTCGTTATTGTATGCTTTCTTTTCTTTAGATTCTTTATTAAATGTATTACGTATTTGTGTTTTTTTATATGATTTACTTGATCTATAATTTTATCGCATATAATCTCTTTATCTTCACAAGATAAGAATAAAGTTGCATTACGCATATAATCCCACTGTCTTCGCATATAATTACTTAGAAAATTAAGGAGAAATGAACTATTTCATCCGTCTCAATTTATATGATATTTTTAAATTTCAAGACTCAAACAAGTTTTTTCTTGATATATTAAAAAAAATATTTTAAATTATTAATTATTATGAATTACTGTATTTTTGACATAATTCTTAAATATATTAAATTTTATTTAAAAATATATATTTGTATTTCACAATTAAAATAAAATTATTTGATTCTCAAAAAATTCGGATATTATAAAAAGGAATATGGAGAAAAAGGTAAATTGAGAATTCTATTAATAGTATGCTTCTTCTTTCTACTACTAGGAGTTATAAAGCTGCATAAATTGAGTTTCTTTTTTTGTTGATATGACTTGACCTTGGCTAACCATTAATTGTTTGCAGGCTGGTGGTGGACTACTACTCTCCCTCTGTACTCCTACCTAGCCTACCATTTGATTTAATTTGGTTATTAGGAAACGTTGCAACTTTTTGTTACCTTAAATACAAAAGTTTTTTTGATGCTTTAAGTAGCTTGAGAATGTCCAAGATGGTATCTGCAAATTCCATCTGATTTTCCTTTTAGGGTGTTGTGTGTTTCTCACTTATCTCTGATGTTTGATTATGTAATTAAAAAAAAAATTGTCATAAAAATATTTGTATGTAATTTAGGTTGCACATAGGTGTGTTGGAGGGTGGAATTAGATGAGTAATGTGAAATGTTATTTATGATTATTTTTTAAAGTATGACCCATCTCAATTCTTATTTTCTACACTTGAATGTCCAGCCTTATAGTGAGAGTGATCTTGAAGAACCTCACATCGAATGAAAAAGGTATGAATGGTCTCCTTATTATAATCACATGGCTCATTCTTTGCACTTAATTAGGAAGTTGTTGAGCGGATAGATATAATAATATTAAAAGATATTTTGTGTGTGTAATTTTTGTCAATATTTTATTCAATCACCAACTATCACCATCACTAACCACCTATATCCTCACAATCACCTCCACTACTATTATTGTCATCAGCGACTAACCATCACAATCAGCATCATTGTCAATCACTATATATTATCAGTTGCTACCATATCTTCCACGTTCATTATTAGAATTATATCAACTTTCACCACCATCATCATCACCATTGCTGCCACCTCCACCACCACTACAATCTCTGCGGTCAATCCGCACTACAAACCATCTTCACTATCATAACTAGCACCACCATCACTTACTATCAACACATTGTCAATTACCATATGTTTTTCAACCACCACCGTCAGTATCACTAACTATTAATATCAATCAATTTCACCATGACAATCACCACCACCACTATTAACTGTCATTATCACGCCAGTCATTACAAAACTAACCGTCTCCATCATTACTAGTAGTCACTAACAACAACCATTATTACAAACAATCTCTACTCATTTATTTTAATTCAAATGTGTATTTAGATTCAAAATTAATTTTAGTAAAAATAAATGAGATCTAGTTAATCAATTTTTTCTCATGAACTAATTTTTAAGTTTGAATTATATCCAAAATACATTTAACATAGCCAAATATGATAAAACATATGAAACACACCCTTAATTAAAATAGTGTTAGGTACTGTATAAAAGTGGAAGTTAATTATGTGATTCCCCAAAATCAAATTTTACCCTTGGACAGCAATTCCTGTTTAAGGGTTAATTGTATAGGGACATACATTTTCTTCTAATAGTCCAGGGTAGTTTGGTTTTCGATAGGTGGAAAATAATCCCGACATAAAATGTTACAGTAACTAATTAGTACAATATTTAGTTTGTATTTACCATTACATTTAACTCCACATTCTCATAAAACGTTACCTAATTAGTAGTCCAACATTTAGTCTAATTTGTACTATAACATTTTCACTAATATAAAGTATGGTTTCTGTCTTCACCATTGGCGTAACGTTCGAGTAGATATACATATTTATTAGTATAATATACAATTACAAATGCCAAAAGATGGCTAATTTTGTTTTGAGGGACAACTGTATTCTCTAACGTTTTTCAGGGACATATATTGGGTTAAGTTTATAGCCAATTCTCAAATATAACTCTTTTTGACTTATTGTGTTTGGAATAACATTATTTATACATATTAATTGAACTTTTTTTAAGACAAAAATGTGAAAGAAATGAATTTCAAATTTGACTCAATTCCATAAAATAGCTCGAACGGGAGGAGGAATATTCAAGTCTTATAAGGAAACTATTCATCGATCATGATTATTTTTCCATGTTAGATTGGTTAAATTTTTTGGAAAATCTTTTTTCTCTAGGTAAATAGTAAGGAAAATAACTTCCTAAATAGAAGTATGAAAAACAAGTACTCTCACGAGTGCTATTCCACATGATCGTGTCTTTTTCATTCTTCAACATACCTAATTTCCAACCCTACAATCATCCCAGTACACATGCTCTCACCTTTCATAGTATTCATATAGGTTATATTTTCGTATAAAATACTTTTTTTTCATATCAAACACACACAATCTTTTTAGGGTAGAGGGAGTACTTTTTTTTATAATGGGGCAAACGCAAATAAAATAGAACACATATTCTTTCTCTACTAGCTGCTAATTAAGCTATGACTTTATAATTTTGTAGCACGAGAAGAGAATAACCTTTTAGAGCTTTTCATTTCTTTAATTTGGTTCCCCATTCTTTGAACTATCAATATTTTAGTCCCTATCCCATCTGACTCTCTAATGATCTTAGGGCCACTATAAATATTGGTATTTTGCTCATCTTTTCTCCACCAAAAAACAACTACAACTCTTTAAATAGATTTTGTTTTGTTTCTTATAATTAATAATTAACTGTATATATGGCTTCCAAAATGTGTGAACCCCTTGTGATTGGTAGAGTGATTGGTGAAGTTGTTGATTATTTCTGTCCAAGTGTTAAGATGTCTGTTGTTTATAACAACAACAAACATGTCTATAATGGACATGAATTCTTTCCTTCCTCAGTAACTTCAAAACCTAGGGTTGAAGTTCATGGTGGTGATCTCAGATCCTTCTTCACACTGGTATTATTCTTCACTACTTTTAATTTACTCTGTCTGTCTGTCCTAATTTATGTCACACTCTTTCTGTTTAACTTAATGAGATGGTTCATAGTTTTAGAAATGTTTTAAAATTATTTAAGGCCATAACTTTTTTTCTTGAACTTTCATAGCCAGCTAAGCAGTGTCAGATAAATTGAGACGGACAAGATGATATGAGTAGTACATTTATCTACTATTATTTATGAATATGAATATTTGACCTCTCCTTTTCTTTTCTACATTATTTGACAGATCATGATAGATCCAGATGTTCCTGGTCCTAGTGATCCATATCTCAGGGAACATCTACACTGGTATAGACATATGCCTTTAAACTAACTCAGTCAAAATAAATGTCACTCTAGAAAAAACAGATTATCATATTTATTTATTCAATACTACAATAAAGATGAGGAACATGTACTACTATTGAACTTAAATAACGAGTACTAGGAGTATTATTAATTAACTTGAAAAATGCTAGTCACTATATTGATGTTTATAAATTTCTATACCATAAAATGTTGTCGGACAGTTTTTGTGACAGTTGATTAGACTGGCAAATTAAAAATATGTCCAATAATTGTACTAAATTAATTACTTTGTTCTCTTTATATATTATACCAAAAAAGAAGACTACAAAATGGTGATATTATGTGTAACGGAAAAAACGTACTCGATATAATATGATAGAATCAAAGTGACATATTTTGTTCAATATTGGTAGTTGACAAATAACTGAAAAGAGGATTTGACCATCTTTACAGGATTGTCACAGACATTCCAGGCACTACAGATTGCTCTTTTGGTATGTATCCTTAACCCCTAAATTCAAAATAATATTTTATTTTTATTTGCCATTAATATATACTACAAAAAAAATAAAAAATTCCTTTTTTATAAGTCTTTAATTTCAGTTTTTACATTGATATGTTTAAGATAATAAAATTAAATAATATTTTAATACATTTTTAGTTTAAGATATCAAGATTCAAAATCATTCTTTATTTGTTTAACTCTCCGAACAAATTAAAACTAAGAAAGCACTACATATTTTCTTTATATTATTAGTATAAAAATATATTATATTTTGCCTGGTGGTGATAGGATCAGGTATTGATTCTTAATTATTTATATAATTAATAATAAACAACACAAAAGAAATCCTAATTCCCTATATGAAAAAATATACTTACTTGGTTACTCTTTTTACACGTAAGCATGCATTTAAAAAAATTATTCCAGACATAATATATATGCATAGATAAAAAAATGCAGTTTCAAACAAATCTAGCTTGAATGTGTGAAACTGTTGTCAAATATTTTAGAATTGGTTAAAAATGAATTGAAAAAATATTTCAGGAAGAGAAGTGGTTGGGTATGAAATGCCAAGGCCAAATATTGGAATCCACAGGTTTGTATTTTTGCTGTTTAAGCAGAAGAAAAGGCAAACAATATCGGTTGCACCAGTGTCCAGAGATCAATTTAGTAGTCGAAAATTCTCAGAAGAAAATGAACTTGACTCACCAGTTGCTGCTGTTTTCTTCAATTGCCAGAGGGAAACTGCCGCTAGAAGGCGTTGATATATTAATAAGACGGACAACAAACAACCTATGCTCCATCCGATCTACAATTAATTGGTGGACGGACTACTATATGCTTTTTAATAAGACAGACTTAAATTTATATATATATATATATATATAAATATGGGGGTTAAGTTAATTGTTGTTCACCCTCTTCAGTTAATGTAATGTAATGTAATGTTTGACCTAATTAAGACTATCTATGTGTTAGTTTTTCTTGTCTTTATATTTTTCCACTTTCTTCTTTTGTTTCTTGATTAAGAGAAAATTAGGCACTCTTCGGAATACAAATGAACATTCAAAACTATTCAATTTTTAGCCCTAGATAGACACAACGTGGACAAACTCCATCAAGTCTTATGCAGTTTGAAATGAACTCCAACACATTTTGTTGTTTCGTATTTTATAACTTGGATATTATTGTTCCAAATATGATTTCCGTATTATAGAGTAATTATTTCTTAAATTACATTTTAACTGAATTAAATACAAACAAACAGTCTTGATCAAGACAATTTTTACCTAGGAGATCTATCGTCACAAAATTCTCCTAAATATTTTTAATTATGTTTTGTTTTTTCTTGATCAAGACTTGTGATACAATAAGATCATCTCTATTTTTCAGTTTATCATCTCTTAACTGTTACTAATACGTGGGGTTACTTACTATTAATTATTATGATTATCAATCAATGTTACTTCATAAATCTTAAATAGAGTAACTTGAATTAAACTTTTAAGATAAAATGCATAAATCTTAAACCCATTAAGTTATTAATAGCAAATTGGAATAGAGGATTGATGCATTGATTAAAAAATTTGCGGGTTAAGCTCAACCCGCCTCACTCCATTATCATCCCTAGATTGAGATTATGTTCACTTGGCTTTATAATTTCTGATTTATTGATTTAAATGTTAGACCATCATACGACTTTATTTATTTTTATAAATATGTTAAACTAAATCCAAAAACTCTTGAAATGACATGTTCAGATTTTCTTTTGACTGCGTACAGTCAAGTGGAGCTTAGGTCTCATAGTTCATTTGTTTCCGCAAATTCCTCCAGATTTGATTCTTCTTTCCTATATATGAGTACTCTAACTAGGTACTACAGATTCTCTATTAGAAACTTTATTATTGATTATACCCACACCTACCTATGTGCTTTAATTCTAACATTAATTTACTACTCATATACATCATTATGTGATTTTAAAAAAAAAAATTGGTAACAAAAGATTTACTTATTTAATAAACATAATTAAGGTCATTATAAAAGGACTAAGGAGACTAGTCTAAGCAACATAGTGTCCGGTTAATACACTATGGAGTCGTTTGGGAGCTGGATAGAGTTATACATATATTAGTAATGTGGGTATTAGTTATGCATGTATTAGTAATGTGGGTATTAGTTATGCATGTATTAGTAATGTGGGTATTAGTTATGCATGTATTAGTAATGTGGGTATTAGTTATACAAGTATTAATAATGTGGGTATTAGTTATGCAGGTATTAGTTATACAAGTATTAGCTATGCAGGATTTAGCTATGCGGAGTTTAGTTATGCATGAATAATTCCTTTGCAAACTACTCGTGTTGGCATGGAAGTCGGCCCGTTAAACTGGTTTTTTATATTAAAAATTGGTAAAATTATATATTTTTTATATTATAACATTTTATATTAAAAATTGGTAAAATTATATATTTTTTATATTATAACATTTTCTTACAATTATACCCTTTCCTTCTTTAACTTTGTATTTTTCCTTCTTTAATTTTGTATTTAAATTAAAATATTTCTTTAATTATGTAGAAGAAGAAAGTAGTCAAGTGGGAGTGATAAGGGTAATATTGTCATTTTAACTTTTTTATTCATGTATTAGCTATACACGTATTAATTATTCCACCTTCTACTCCGCATAAATAATACACAAATTTCCTCAATACATGTATTAGTTATGCGAATTTCAAAATTGTCAATCAAAGGTCGTATTAATTTTATACTTGAATAACTTTTTTTCTTATCCACCTACCAAACACTGCATTAATTATACACATGAATAACTTTTTTCTTATCCACCTACCAAACATTGTATTAATTACATACATGAATAACTTTTTTCTTATCCACCTATCAAACTTCGTATAAGTTATACGACTCTAATTCATGAATAAGACTTATTTTATCCAACTACCAAACGACCCCTATGTGATTGTAAACAAACATAATTAGAATTTCTAAATGTTAAAAAAACTTTTTTCTTCTAATTTGTGGTAAATTCGCATGCAGCATGACTAATCCATTTCAACACCTCATTATTGATACTTTCATCTTTTGAACGTACGTACAAGTTATTGACCAATCAACATTCCGCTTTGTACAACATGACCAATCTAATAAATACTTTATTAAACTTACCTTTCAGTTTTGATAACATATTCTTATCATACAAGTCATTGAATGTGAGTCTCCATTTCATTCGTTTCACTGTAAAATTATGTGTATAATTATCTTCAATCTCCCAATTTTCTTGAATATAATTATTAACCCAAAATACTTGAAACTTCTTCTTTCATATCAATCCTCGCTTCTGTGAATAAATGATAACAATAATCAAATTCAAGACTAATTAAGACAACCCACAATTTTAGAGCCAGTTTAAAAATTCTCAAAAAGGTTGAATTCGAGTATAATTATATTCCACTGATTGACTTATTTATTTACCGGTCTCCATTTCCCCTATCTTATCCCAACATATTTTTTTAGTGATTATATAGAAGAAATATTCTTTCTTTTAGTTGCTTTAGGAATCCGAAACTCACTTCACTTTGATCAATATACACCGAATAAATTAAAGAGGAAATTTCGTAAATAGCCACTAAAAGTAACTTAATTAGGCTTCATAGCTATAGTTTGCAAATTACGATTTGTAGCAACATGTTAGAGGGAGGAGAGATGCGAGCGAGATTGGGAGAGGGAGGAGAGAGCTGAGCAGAGAGTGGAGAGAGGTGAATTGTATTTGTATATCTGTCGAATTGTAAATATGTATATATATCTGTAAGATAATTGTATATATGTAACTGGTATACATATGTATTTGTATATCTGGCGAGCGAGATTGAGAGAGTGAGGAGAGAGGCGAGCGAAATTGGGAGAGGGAGGAGAGAGGGCAGAGAAGTGAATTGTATTTGTATATTTATCATATATATATATATAAGAGAGGCGAGAGAGGAGAGACGCGCGTAATTATAACTAAAAAGAGGTTGCAAGTGGTAATTAATTCAAACTATAGCTATGTTAGCTAATTAACTAATATATATTTGTTTATCCGCATAATTTTCCCCTAAATTATGAGGTCAAACACTTTCTATTATAAAGATATTCTTCGTTTCTGAAAACTTAGGTTAAAATTGTCGTAGAAATTATAAATTGGAATGTTTGAGTGATTATCCAAAAAGCACAACACACACACACACTTATCTACCAAGCAAATATATACCATGTCAATTGTAACCAAATATCTAGGAATTGTACGATCGATGTATAGATATAGTTTTGAATTGGCAGCCAGAGTGGGATAATGGAATATAACATTTATGGCCACATATATTTTTGTACTTGAACAACCAATAGGTTCCAATCAAACAGAGGCTAGAGCACTAGAGAAAGAGAGAAGGAAAGGGGACTCCCAATTTAAGATATCTAACAACAAGACACGTTATCTAAAAGCATACTACTCTATTTATGTAGACTGAATCTGAAAATATGCATGCAAAAATGTGTGTACGAGAATAATAAAGCTGTCCTTTTTCAACACAAAAAAAATATGAAGTACACATGATATTAGGTCACCTTGTCTTGGAGAAAAACAAGGAAAAAGAGCTAGGGCATATATATTATTGAGAACAAATCCCAACCCCATTCCTTTAATTTGCCTCTTCAAATGCATCTAAAGAGATGCTTTATATTCTACATTTGCTTTTTTTACTTCCATGTATAAGGGTGTGTCTCTAGTCAGCGCAGCTAGAGTTTCCTACCGCATTTAAAAAAAATATTATATTAGTGGTGAATGCTTTAAAAAATAGTATTGAAAGGATTAGATACGAGTGCAACAATATTTGGCAGGAGAATCATTCCAAGGAATATAGGTTAAGAATTTTGTTTCAAAATTCAATAAGCCGCCTTTTTAAAAATTCAGAATCCATCAACTCTAAATCCGATAATTGAGTAGGGAAAATGCAATTCTTTGATTTTAATTTATGTAATATAATTCCATTAAAAGTAAGACTTTCAAAAAATAATAATTATGTTAATTAAATATGTCATAACTTTTTTTTGTAGCTATAAAAGCTTTTCATGACCAAGGATAGATGAAAAATTTCAAGTTAAATCATTTTTAAATTTTAAGAAACATCAATTTTTTTAAAAACGGTATTTAAAAGATAATATGATATAAATTAATTACTCGTACATGTTATATGCATATCAGAGACTCTCAAGTGTGAAAGCCCTATCAATGATTCAAAAGGCCTGAGTAAGGTTTATTAATCTTAAATTGGTTGTAATTAATAATATTTTTAAAAGGATACCCACAGTATATAGTTTTACATAATTATTATTTTTTGTAGATGTAATTGAACACAATATAATATAAAATATTTTAAGATATTATTTAAACTAACTACGAAATAAATCTTACAAAAAGATAATTAAAGAAAGAGACCCTAAGACGTTGACCCAATTAATTCAAAAAGCAAATAACACAAATTCGTTTGGGTTGTAGTTAAACAAATTAAATGTAATTTATTTAGATGCACTCTATTCAAGCACGAATCATATATATCTGGAATATGCTAACTCTTTCGTTTGCCTCTCTCCCTATGCATATAAATATTTATCTAATTAAATAGTTTTTTCTTATTTCAACCAGACGAAAGAGTCTCACATTCCCATCCAAGAGGTTAGCCCATCGATTTATACAGGCCCATGGGCTAATGGGCCATACAACTGCAGGTTTCAATGTAAATTTTCTGTGCTGATGCACATCTCATAAGAGACCGCTATACAAATAGCCCAATTTTGATAGCAACTATTATGATTTATGTCGTACTAAATTAGTTAATATTATTGATTTATTCCTCTGAAAAGGCTATATAATTAAAATAAGGCAAAATTGTATAAAATAACAAATTATTAATTCAAATTAAATGTTATAATCACAGTTTGATTTAATTGTAACCCGTAGCAAATAGTTGTCATTCGCCTTTCTCCCCAGATTTCTCGCTCGCCACTCTCCATTTCTCGCTCGCCACTCTCCATTTCTCGCTCGCCACTCTCCATTTCTCGCTCGCCTCTCTCACTTTATACAAACACAAATGTATAAAATGTGTTTGTATAAAGCGAGAGAAAACTGTATATACAAATACAAATACATATATTTTCGTCCTATATACTTATAATTATACAAGTACAGATCTTCCCCTGCCCAGTCCTCTTTTGCCTTTCTCTCTTTCTCGCTTTATACAAACACAGATTATACAAATACAATGTATAATTTGTGTTGTATAAAGCAAGAGAGAGATATATATTTGATATAAAAATATTTTATTTCGATTCAATTGTATACAAATTCAAAATTTATGCAGATATACAAACACATAAAATTGAATTGAGAGGCTGCCAGCGATTTATACAAATGAGAGGCTGCCAGCGATTTATACAAATGAGAGGCTGCCAACGATTTATACAAATCTGATGCTCCATAGCAAACATAAAGTTTGCTATAGGGCGCAATTATACAAACTGTAGCTATAACATACAAATATGATTCTTGTGTTTGCTAAACCTAAAATTTACTCTTAAAATAATACTCGTAATGATCGAACCTCTCTTCCCTTTGAGAATGTTAAAGAGGCACTTAGAAATAAAACTTTTGAAACTTATAGAGAATTTTGGTTTAAGTTTTACCCAAAAATAAAAAAAGTTCCAAAAGATTTTTCAAGATTTATTTTGGGAAATGTATATATTTTGTATATATATATATATTAAAAAATTATTTTTGTAAGCAGTTAAATATGCTAACTTCCTTTAGAAAAGATTTTCTACTCGCAATACATCAAAGATTGAACTATTCTGCTTCTTTTTTTTTCGACGAAAGACTTCAACTATTAAAATAATACCTTTTCGTTGAACAAAATAATTTTTTCAAACATATTGTACATTTCAATAAGAAAAAAACAAATGAAAAAGAAACGAAAAAAAAAATGAAATTGTTTTGCAATCAAATCGTCACTAGGTACGCGCACTCCACGGGGAATTTAATAGAGTATAGTCAAGTATTAGGAGGCCTAAATAAATGTAAATGGTGGTTAATTAATTAAGTTGCTATTTTCAACTTGGTAGTTAAAATCTTTAAGAAAGAGCCTTAAAGTGTAATGATGAAAAATTGGACTAACATTCCAATAGTAGTAGACTCATTTAGTCATGAGTCCACCTATTTGGTATTCTTTCACTAATTTTGTCAACATTTTAGATAAAATGCCAAATTGGTTCCTTATTTTCGGAATAGGTGTTAAATCTAAACAGTTTAGATCATTTAAATTTATTTAGAATTATATATATTTTTCTCTATTAAATATTTTGTCTATTAATTTTTAATGGTAATTGTGGAAAAGAAAAATATTGAACCTTAAACATTAAGAAAGTCTCGTCAAATCCTAAAAACGGCAACACAAAATAATACACTAAATATAGAGTAGACATAGCAAAACTTGCACATAAAATAGATGTACCAGACTCTAGAAATAGATTAAAAAGAGCTGAAACTACAAACGTATACCTCTAAATGTGAGTTCCTGTTAAATCTTTTTTACTCCCAAGTTTTCACTAAATCTAATAGACAAAGTTTGTTTAATTTCTATTAACTAACTTAAAGGAGCAAAATTGTTTAGGAGTATACTTTAGTGGCTATTTTAAATCTATCCCAAACATAAGGGACCATTTGTCATTTTCTCTCAAGATTTACAAAGCACATCTTCCAAAAATTAAACAAACTTCTCCTCCACAATAAAGAAAACGTTTAACGTAAATTGAGTTTAAGTTATATGTAATTATGTATTGATTTTTTTTAAAATCAAAGATGTAATTATGTATTGATGGTTTGTAAGTATTTGCAAAATCTGATCACTCATAATAATTATAAGTAAATTCTATAAATACGCTTCATTGGCAACTGACCTTACTGACCGATGTAAATTCTTTATTAAAATATATATATAAAAACTTAAATCTATTTGTTATATTAATAAATAAAATAGAGTGGAAGAAAAATAAAAAGGTGGGGGTCACTTCATAATGAAAATTTCAGTAGGGTGTAATTTTTGTTGACTTGATTGAATTAAATATTATTCCATAGTTTGACTAGTCTGCCCCAAGACCGTGTTATATTCTTGATTTATAATTTGTTTGCATAATATATAGTGCTCCTAATTCCCAAATGATCAAATCATTGCATCACCTTTAACGTGTAAGGTAAAACCGTAAAAGTCTTGGGTAAATATTTTAGGAATTGCAATTAACAATCACAAAAAAAAATAAAAAAATGGTGGCCGAAATATTAGAATTTGCAAATCATATTTAATTAGCCATTAACAAATTAAACCTCTTGTAATGTATTTCATCAAACATCAACTGAAGTTGTTCCTATTATTAATAGCAACCAAAAATAATAATAATAGGAATTTGAACAAGTCAATTTATAAAGTAAGAAAGAATGAAGTGTGTATGTGAAATATTACCAAACTTTTAATTAGTGTTATTCATGTTGTAAAAGTCTAAGAAAAAATAATGGAAAAATTACTTATTATCATATTTTCTTATTTTTCCTATCAATTCAAAAAATATCAAAAATCTCTTCTTTTGTTCCCATCATTCCTTTTTCGGAAAAATTAATTTGAAATCTTATACCCGTGATTTTCCTTCCTTTTTTCATGCCACAAATCTTTCTATAACTACATCAATTAATCTATTTTTGAATTTCAATTCTTTTCTTTTTCCAATTAATGATTTCAAGTTATTCAAGAGGTAAATTTCTTTCCATCACTTCAGTATTCAATTTCTTTTTTTTATTAGTTTTTTCATCTTAAAAAAAATTATTACCTCCGCCCCCTGCCCCCGTTGAAATCTTACTGAACCTTTGCAATTTTAATTAATCGTATCGTCGTTGAAAATTTATCTTAAAAAATATTTATTTTCTTTTAATGTATCTAATATCGAAAAACGCCCAAAAAAAGAAAAAAAAAATTGAATCTGTCATTGCACGGCCATCAATATCAAAGACACATAAGTGAACTTTGGTCTCAAGTTGATTATGGAGAAAAGGCATTAATTTGTACTAAAAGTTTAAGAACAAGTTAAAGGGACAACAACTATGTTGCATGTGAAAAGAGAGAAAGAACATTTTTTTGCCGCGTATTTTTAAACAGGAGTAGCATTATTATATTTTGGCTAGCTGCCTTTTAACAAATTTTTATTTCGAGTCTACGGAATTCATTGGGTGTCCTGAAGAAATTTAAACTCTCGTAGTATATATTCAAAGTGTTGAAATGAAATTTAAATACACACGAAATCATTTTTAGATTAACTTAAAAGTAAAAGGCAAAACATTTTTGCATACTTGAGGATATTTTATATCATTGATAAATAACATAGTACTACTTCCTAAATGTAGAAACACAATAAGTAAAACAAATTAGAGATGCAAATATATCATTCTCTGAACAGAGTCAGGACATGCAAAATCGGCACTCACACGGAAAATAGTCCTTGTATATTTTCATTTTAGTTATTATTCTGAACTTTATTTACACACGTCCAACAATCTCTTTAATAAACTAAGTTTTATATGACTCATCATCATTCATGGATTAATTTGGAAATTAATAGTGTGCCACCACATCAACCAAATATTTACGGCCACCTAAGCGGCTAAGCCCACTAATTTCTTTTTTGTGTGTGCGATTTTAAAACTCTGGATAAATGTAGCAAATCGACAAGTAGATGGACAATGGCACTTATAAGCTAGGACCAGCTATATCATCATTTCGTCATCTTCATACTCATCTCAGTGATTATGTCTCTGATACTATTTTACTGGGAAAAAAAATACAAAACTATTAAAGTGCACGACAAGATAGCAACAAAAGAATTAGTACTCAAATTTAAATTTCTCTAATTTATTTGAACCAAAGATGTGAGAACACTTGGTTCGAATTTATTGCGATAAGAAACAAAATGGAAATCGCCAAAAAGAAGTTGGCTTCTCAAAATAATTTTCAGCAGGAATTAAAAATCTCCTCTCTCTCAAAGTCCCTCATTAATCTCCAAATAAGACTTAATGTATGAGCCAAATATAAAAATGGACTGATTCAAAGTGTGTATTTGTATTTATCATCCATATAGAAAAGATAAAAAGACCTAAACTCAACATACATATGTGTATTTTTAATCCACTAGTGGAAATGTTAACAAAAAATAAAGAAAAACCTCTAGTGGAAATGTACTCATAATCTGTCATTAAATTAATTTAGTTCGACATACACTCTTACGTGTGGGTCTTAAACGTGATAAATCATGTGAAAGAAACTGCTCCTTTTCCATCGAACAACCAGCATTATTTTAAGACATGTTTATAAATAAAGTAATAGAGGCGAAGTCAGAATTTTAATTAAATGGATTTTGAATTTTATAACGAAGATTTTAAATGTTGATAACGGGATTTTTAACTTAATATTTGTACATATTTTTGATAAAAGTCTTAATATAAATATATTATTTGAGCAAAAATTACTGAATTACTGGATTCGGTCAAACCCGTGTACCAGGATTCTTGTGTTGTTTAGATACGCTTAAATAACATAATATTTAAAAAGAGATACTCAAACTTTTCTAGAGGAAAAAAAGGAGGAGAGAAGAAGAAGAAAAGGTAAACTCCAGAATAGAATTAGTACAAGATGTCTTATTGTCACGAGATAAAAAAAAAAAAAAAAAACTATTTCATCTATTGCATTCCATTATGCCATTTTTACAAATTATTAAACTCAACAAATTATGAATTTAGTGAATGAAAAAAATGTGTAAAGAAAGTTTTTATCACTATAGTTGCATGGTTTTTATAAACAAAAAATTGAACGAATTGATAAAGGTGAACCTCTTTTAAGTGTAAACATGTAATTATATCCGAATCTAACAAGTGTCTGAATTAATTTTGTCACCCCTAATTTTTTTTATCAAAGTTGTATAGTGTAGGCAAAAAACAAAAAAAAATGCTCGATTAACTGAAAGAAACTAACAAAACTAACAAAAACAAAAGCCAATATATACACATGGTATTAGATATTGTTCTATTAGATTTTATTACAATTAACGAACTGAAACTAGATTGATTTTTAAGACAAATTACATACAAAATCAGAATCACATTGTCCTTTATCTCTCTTTTTTATTTATTAGTTACGTGTAGGCGACAAAATTACTCATCATGACCTAAAAAAAGAGTACTTTAATTATAAAGGTTCCTTTGTAATAAATAATTAATAATACAACTTTTCTCTTTCTGGATTGAGCTCTCAAGTTAAAGTATGAGTAGCACATATATATATATGTATATATATTGCTGTAGAGATATAGTTTATGTAGGTCCAAGTAATTGCTTTTCATGGTCGTGACAGCACTGTAAATTAATTAAAAAAAATATTAAACTAATAGCCATACAATTAAAAGTAATCTTTCACACTGCTTTTATTTCAAGGTTAGATTGAGGGGAAAAAAACAAAGAAATAAAAAAGAGAATCAGAGAGTGTTAATAATACTACAAAAGGAAAAGGTTAAGAGAATAATGAGAAACTAAGAAAGAAAGAGAGAAAAGGTGACAATTCTTTTTGATCTCCTGAAAATCCGGTTTCATGATATCTTGTCGATTAATTTTATTAGACCAGACCTCAACTGTTCCTTGGACTACTTTTTTTCAAAACTTCACCATAACCCGCGGGTGCTACAATCTCTATTCTTTGGGTGAGCACTGGATAAACTTTTACTGTGTAATAACATACAAGACACGAGAATATAGA
>JAJONR010002086.1:82500-134861 GCA_029582245.1 Solanum etuberosum
CTTTCTTGAAACTTCCTCACCTTTACAATCCACAAGAAATTCAATGCTTGCCTCTTCTAAGCAAATTAACCGATCCGAAAACGGAGAAGAAGGAGGAAGATTTTGAAGTGAAGGAAGAAAATATGGAGAAAGTTAGAGTATCTTTGCATATAGGGCTTCCTGAGGTTGATGAAACAAAGCCTTTTAGCTACAAGAAGGAAGAAGAAAATAAGGAGAAAAATAGAAGTACTACTCTTATTAATAAGGGTTGTAATTTCAACAGTGAGAGTAGGTTTTGGATCCCAACACCAGCTCAAATTCTTGTTGGTCCAATGCAATTTTCTTGTAATATATGCAACAAGACCTTTAATAGGTACAACAACATGCAGGTTAGTCATGAAAAATTCATCATGCTTCTCAATTTTTTTTATTTCTCTTCTCATCTTTCATTTAGGCGAATTTAAGATATATCGGTGGTTCAACTAAACTCTTTGTTTTCGACTGGAATTATATATACATGTACATATAATATAACATTAGTCTTCATTTGAACTTATTGGCTCTAAATTCTGAATTCACATTAAATCTTCTTTATAATAATTACTTAATGGATCAGGAACACCTCTATGCTAACAAAAAAACAATGAAACTTATCATACATGAGATGGTTTATAAATCTTTTTTTTTTTGCATTGTAGTATATGCTTGATCTAAGTGACCAGATTAATTCTTCAATCTTCACTTCATGTGTCGAGTTTTATCATCAGTATATTTTTAATATTTCTAATTAGCGTGTTTTTCATAATTAGGCAAGAATAAAATATACAGATATCCTATCATTCGATCAGATCCATTTATAAGATTATATTATATATATTATTGTCGATCTGAGAAATTTCAGGTCATTAATTATACTCAATATTTTGTAACATAAGTATTAGACAAGCACAAGCACCTCCTATTAGTCAAAAATATGATCATTCTTATTTATTAGTGCTCTTCGTTTTATCATTTGTTAAATAGTGTCGAATTGGATAGCTAAGCTTTTGAAGGTGAAACATTTTATCATTACTCTTTCGAATAAAGCAAAAACCTTAAATGCAAATAATAATATAAATCAAGTTATCACAGTAGCACCTTTCCAAGTTTAGGGTCTTCTTTTGTTTTTAAAAAAAGAAAAAAGTAAGTAACTAAATTATATATCCATCTCCACAACTCATTCTTTTTCTTTTTTCTTTCTATACGTAATATTATGAATTTGTTTTAATTCCCATAATCTCACAAAAATCAATGAAAATGGATCTGTTTCCCCATCTCTTTCTCCTTTTATTTATCTCTGTTTATCTTGCCTTTTTTTTTTTTTTGTGTGTGTTCTTGTGGATTCTTAAAAATACTCATCGTCGTTGCAAATCTTTAGTAATTACAAAGCACTTCTGAATTTGACATCAAACTCATAACTCGTTTTAGTTATTGAATTTGTAATAAAGTATATACGATGTTAGCGAACTTTTTAATACAATGTGTATAGCTTTTATTCCATTATAGCAAGTTATAAAGTGAAAAGGAGACAATTTAACTTATATACGTTGATGGTGTCTATCAATGTCTATAGCTTTTATTCCATTATAGCAAGTTACTTAGTTTTCCATTTCATTTATAATTATCTTTTAGATGATTTGATAAATTTATTTTCCGTTTTGAGTTCATAGAAGTTTAAAATAAAAATGAAATTGATAACTAAGCGCAATAATTAACCAGCATGAGTTTTACTCTTCTAACATGAGCTCAACTTATATATACAACTTGTTTAATTTTCTATGTTACTCATCTCATTTATTATGAACGATTATTTATAAATTATCTCTTAAGTGAGCTGATAGTTTAAAAAAAACGTCAATATTTTGCAGATGCACATGTGGGGGCATGGTTCTGAATATAGAAAAGGACCAGAATCACTTAGAGGAACACAACCAGCAGCAATGCTAAGGCTACCATGCTATTGTTGTGCTCAAGGCTGCAAGAACAACATCAACCATCCAAGGGCAAAACCATTAAAAGATTTTAGGACCCTTCAAACTCACTACAAGAGGAAACATGGTACAAAATCATTTAGTTGTAGGAAATGTGGCAAGACATTTGCAGTTAAAGGAGATTGGAGGACACATGAGAAGAATTGTGGGAAATTATGGTATTGCATTTGTGGTTCTGATTTTAAGCATAAGAGGTCACTTAAAGATCATATTAGGTCATTTGGTAAAGGCCATTCTCCTCACCCTTCACTTGATGGATTTCAAGATAAGTATTGCATTAATAGTAGTACTGGTGGATCTAGTGATGATGATGATGATGAAGTTAATTGAGGAGTTTATTAAAATTATTCTTCAAGAGTAATTAAGAATTTCTCCCTTGCTAATTCAAATGAAATTCTTGACTACTCTTGGAGTTTACATAAGTTGGATATGTTTACGGAGTTTGAGTTTTATACATCGTCATCAGTATAAATATTTTTCACACCATCCGGTCATTCAAATCTAAAAATAAGATATGTTACCTGCTACGACAGGTAAAAATGACCTGATTGTGTGAAAATTGTTTACATTGAAGTGTATGTTACTTTTTTTTTTTTGTGTGTGTGTGTGTGTGTTTGATGGATGGTGCAGCCCTGGCAATTGCTCAGCAACAAAAAAATCTCAGGAAGGGAGAGGTTTATTGAGGAGCATTAGCATGGTGGTGATCATGAATAAGTAGTATTACTTAGATATATATGGTTTTATATTATTATTTTTTACTAATTTTGTGTATTTTGTAACAATAAGGGTGATGACCTTATAAAACATTAACGTACATGAAGCAGGTGAATTTTCTCCTTGGCTGTGCTACTTAGCTAATAGGTTTATTGGAGAAAATTTATCAGCTTCATTGCTAACTTGTAATGTTTCATAGTGTATTGAGTTGAGTTAAATTGTGTCACATATTTATCTCGTCTAAAAGTATAAAGTGCTCGAAAGAGTCCACTTTTATTCAATAAATAATATTATTCTCACACGACCTTTTGCATGAGGGATTTTTTTTGTTCTATATCTGATGTCTCATCTAGTTGATAGACGAGACATACTTTTATTTAATGAATTAGGTCTTCAAAAAAATAATTATCTAGATTTACGCCGGTAGAGCCAAGGGCAAAAATAGACGTACAACTCCATCTCCTAATCGTCACTAGGCGAATCAAAGCTTATAATCTAGTGGTATCAGCGGAAATTGTCTAAGTGGGAAAGTGTAGGATCTTAAGTAAAGTGAAAGTCAGAACTTTTTGCCTGCATATTAGGAGTTTGGGATACTACCAATTTAGTCCCAACATATATATATATATCATCCACTAGCTAGTGTGTACTTACTTTTTATCTTTTTCAGAATTTTCACACCTTAGTTGGGGAAGTTGAACAGATTATATATATAGTAATACATTTTCCTAGTCCAATTTGGAGGTCTCAACTAAAGAAATATATCCTCTCTCTTTTTGTGTAATTTTTACCCTATGTTAAGGGTTGAATCATATCATTAGTTGCTGGACCACAACTTTATGCAATAACATGATTACCCCAAAAGAAACTAACGACTGAATTGTTGATGATACAGTCTTTGCATACAAGACTTTCATTCTCCATATTAACTCCAATGGATTTTAAAAATTAAATAGTTGGCGTATATGTATAATTCATGTGTATAACTAGTGAGTATGATCAGACATTACCACCTTTACCATAACGATGTTGTCCATGAATCAAATTATTTAGTGGATTGAATTTCACTTGACTGTCTAATGTATAGTTTATGTATATCGATTAGAAAAAACAAATCGTAAAATACTGAGAAATATTTATATATACCATGTCCAAATTATCAAAGTAATAATATGTTCAATTGGAATGGGAAGACCGGAAAATTTTAATTTCTCATGGAGTGGGTTTGACTGGATCTAATGAAACAAATTTTTTTTTGCTAAATATTAAAGTTTTTAAATTTATTTTTGGTTCTCTTTTTCTCTAAATTTGAAAATATTGGTCAAGAAGAAGGGGTTCTCCACTATGTTTTGTCGGAAGAAATATAAAAGAACCAGGTTCCCATTTCTCTAGTTTAATTAATTTCTTGGCTCGAGCTTATGGTATATTAATATTGGATTTTTGTATGCTTGATACTAGATTTATATGTGACATTTCCTTAAAACATATGATGGAGTCGCTTGACTTTACTTTTCTTCGAGAAAATTGTGTGGCGGGTCACGATGATATATGCTTTTGAACTTTTAATTTCGCTTTAAAAATGGCCTTGCTTAACAAATTAATATATTGGAAATTCTATTCGAAAATTTTTAAAATTATCATTCGTTTTACTTTCAACCATTGATAACTTTCTTATTATCATCAACATTAATTGTGGTGTAGTGGTGGAAATGTTTCAACATTAATTGGAGGTTTCGGATTCGAGGACAAAATTTTATTGGAAGCGCCATCACCAAATAACGAACATGAGTTTTTTCATTGAAAAGCGATCCAAATTTAATCGGGGGCTTCAACGCGAGCTTCGACATCGGGTCCGGTATCAAGTAGTCTCGTGTTTGATCTTTGATCCTAAGGGAGCTCCAACGTAAATTGTAGAGTTCTGAATCCAATCTAAAACGTGTCACAATGGATATTTTATGTGTAAAAATACTTGAGGAAAAGGTCCAAATTTGCCCCTTTCTTTTCTTTTAAAATTATTCAATGTTATACTACTTGGCTAAAATTTGGAAGCTTTCTGGGAATTTTTAAAATGGAAAAGGGCCAAAATATCCTAGGCTATTTGAAAAGGTTTAAAAATACTCTTCATTTTTAAATAATAATAATAGAGATGATCAGATCTTTTAATTTTGATGAATTTTTTAATTGGATTTGGGTCAAAGAATGTGGATATGGGTCAAATGGGTAGAAAAAATTTTGGTGGGTTGGAATTTAAATTTATCCAATAGAAAGATGCCACATAATAATTAATAATAATGATAATTAAAAAATAAAAGGTTGTTAGTTTTAAGGGTAATTATGGACCAAAAAGGTGGATGGAGGGGTATTTTTAACCCAATAGGTGAATGAAGATATTTTTAAACCTTTTCGAATAGTCCAGGAGTATTTTTGGCCCTTTTTCGTTTTTAAAATTATCATTTTGGTTAGTAATTACTATTCGACAAGTAGATTACTCTACTTCTGAGTCTAGGAGAGTAGGACGCAGCACCCTACGTTTCTTTATACGAAGTTCAAGTACTAGAATGTTAAGTGTGCCTGTATAGTAGTTGTCTTTCTTTTATACAAGTCCCTCTCAAATTCAATTGCTGATAGGAACAAATCATTTGCTTGTGGTCAAACCGTTCGCCTTTCTTTTGAATCAAAGTAGGATTTTAATTGTTGTATTTTAGTCCGTCAGAGAAGCGTTACCTTCATGCAAGCAAACAATGGTGTGATTGATGTATTTTAGTCGGTCAGGGAAGCGGTACCTTCATGCTTATCATCTCTCACACTTGCTTGCGTGAGCTTAGAGTCCTTTCCGTTAGGTCCAAGAGATCTAATCCAACAGAATTCTAGCATTGAGCATAGCTAATACGAGGCTAAGGCTAGAGGATCATATTATATTATTATTCAATAAATATAAATAAGATCCCCTAAATATACAAATAGAGTAGATGTTGATGGATTTTTGGGCCGAAAAGCTCATTGATCCAAATGAATCATTATTCAAGTCTGCTCGTTGATCCAAATGAATTATTCTTCTTAGCTCCCCCACCCTTATCCTCTGTTCTTAGCAGATAAATCAACATTTTCCAGCAACCATAGCTACTTTCATGAAACACTAAATCCATACAATTATTAGTGTAATGAAAATAAAAATAAATTTTCTCTAAGTTTAGACTGATCAGATTCATTATTGTATCACGTAGAACTCATTTCTGTATAATAAAAAAATGAGGCTTCACTTTAGTTTCATTATCATCTTTTGATTGCTGTTTGAGAGAGAATCTGAGCTTTTCTTCTGATAATCTGAAAATTGTATAGATTTAGTAAGCGTTTGGCCACGCGATACCATATCACGATATGAAATCGTGAGATGGAATCAGCGTTTAGACATGCGATTTTACGCTGATTCCATCTCATGATTTCATATCATGAGATGTGATTCCATATTCTCCAAAAACCATGATATGAGAATTTCATATCATGATTTGAGATATTTTTAATACAAAAATTGATCTACAAGTTTATATTTTGTTAAAACAGCCCCACATTTATATCTACTAACCATTTATTTCATATGTAAATAAAATTTATAATCACATCATTACTTTTTAAGTTTATTATTCTCACCGACATAAAATTTATTATTTTCACCAACATATAGTCACTTTAACTCACACCAACCGATTGTTGAGTAATAAATTTGTTCTCTTCACTTACTCCAACACCTAATTTATTACTTCTACCGTTTTGTACTTATTACAACTTATAGTTATATCTATTTGAACAACAGAGCAGATCAAATTGATGCAGTGAAAATTGTCATAGCTTGTGTAGTGTTACATACTTATTTGCGAGAATATCAAAGAACTGATGAAATATTTATGGTCTATGAGCATGAAAATATAGTTGCGGATGATATTGACCAACAAATGACTCAAAGTAATAATGTTGGTTCGTCTTCTCGGTCACATGATCGAGAAATGCAAGTTCAACGTGGGGAAATTGTCCGTACTATGTGGGAAGATTATATTAAAGACTAGTACACTACAATTTATGATCAATTTTTTTATTGAATTAAAGTTTGATGAATTAAAGTTAGATGAAACAATTACTTAAGTGGAGAACAAATAGCTTAGTAATAATTTATTATGCGATTTTATAATTTTTTGTTTATTTGGTAAGATTGAATAAACAATTGGGGCTATTTTAATAGTTTTACAACTTATGAGATTCTTATGTTTATGAGAAAATATACAACACAAAAATTTCATATCGCATGTGCAAACAAAACTTTAATTTCATCTCATAATTCCATATTATGATTCCATATCGCATGGGCAAACATGCCCTTAGTGTTTCATGGAAGTAGCTATGGTTGCTGGAAAATGTTGATTTATCTGCTAAGAAGAGAGGATAAGGGTGGGGAGCGAAATTTTTTATGATGGATGAGGGATAGATATGATGTGGCGGACAAAAGTTGTATGAGGCTCTTTTTAGAATTTGCCAAGTGGATTATTGGGTCTCATTTTCAGAAAAATGGGCCAAATCCATTTCTCTTTCTTCCATTTTAACTTTTTATCTTTGATTCAAATCTTCAATTTTTCAACATTTTTTTTTAAAATAATAATTTTATTATGTGAAATTTAGCCTAATTCATCGCACTTGATATTATTTTTCTATCCTGTATTGATTATTTACCTTACTAAAAATAATTATTAAAAATTATTTGTCAAATTAAACTATAATTTTATTTTTATTTTCATTATAGTAATAATTCATTCTTCTTAAAAATATAAACAAAATTTGTAAAATTGCAAAAACAATTCTTAAGGAGTAAATTAATAAAGTATCGTTTTTATTTATAATTTCTTAAAGAATCCGTAAAATAAAAAATAAATAACTAATATGAAAAACGAAGGGGTATAATTTTTTTTTCTCTTTTCAATAATTTCATATATACTTAAATGCATCAAATATTCACAAGAAAATATAATGGAAAGAGCATCAATAATCTTGACAAATAATTACATAAGTTTTTGTACTATTTTAATGTAACCCAAAATCAAAAATTATCCATAAACACTTAAATATATACATACTCTTCCGTCAATTTATATGATATCTTTTTATTCTTGAAATCAAGCAATGTGAAATTTAATTAATATTTTGAAATATATTTTTATATTTTATATTAACATAAGAACTACAACTTATAATGTTTCTTCAGAAATAATCCTTCCCACTAAATTGCAATTCAACCAAAAATACTATAAGTTGCAATTCTTATCATGTTAGCATATGAAAAAAAAATACATTTTATAGCTTGAATTTTGAGAAAAAAATAATCGAATAAATTGATGGAGAGAGTAAAATGGAAAAAAAAGAATTGATTAATTATATTTTAATTTTGTTGATTGACAAGTAATTTTAAATAACTATTTATGTTTATCCTAAAACTAAAACAATTAATTTTTTATGAGGTTAAGTGCACGCATCTTAGTTTAACTTTTTTAAGTACGTAATTATTTGACTTCAAATTTAAATTAGTATCAATATATTTATCTCTATTTGTTTTTTGACAAATGAATATTATGAACTATAAAAAAGGTAAGAAAGATAAATATTAATTTTAAGAAATAATGAAATACTAATTTTAATATATTAATATTTTTTTTCTTTTTGCTTTGATCTTGTTATTGAATTATTTTAAATTTATGTAATGAAATATATTTAAATTAAAAAATAATAATATAAATTACTTCATATTAAAGAGAGGGGTAAATAGAAGGTGGGGTGGAGGAGTGAGAAGAGAAAGGGAGAGGTAGAAAAGACATGAGACCTACAAAATGTATTTTTTTTCTATTAAAAAAATCCCTCATACAACTATTACATGGTATACCTCATCCACCATAAAAAATTTCGAAAGAGAGAGTAATATCATGGGATTGAAAGAGAAATGAGTGATTGTTTTCTTCATTCTCCTAATATCTTGTGTATATACAAAGGCAAAATTGCTGCTAACTAACATAGTTGCAAGCACTCAACTCATCTATACAAACTTACACTAACTAATCTGATGTGACACAAGTCCTTAGTCCTAACTAACTTCAACCAAATGATTTTACACATATACTTCAGCTGCTACATTCAGCTTCTTTCCTTGTGCATGAGATCTATGTAAGCTCCATCTGATACACTTGCCTGCCTGTAACCTGCATGAGGATGAAAGAAGTCTAACAGTAGTACAGAGCATTGTTATGTTTCTTAGTATGCAATAATGTTTGTGCATTCAGTTTGAAAGATTTGTAGTCTTTTTGGATGGTCTAACGGAAGCTGCAAGATAAGGTCTCACAATTGTAGATAAGCCAGAAAGGTTTCTTTGTTTTGGCTATTGCTTCAATTGGAGAAGAAATCAAGGAGTTATCACAACTTTGAGCATAGGTTCCACAAGAAATACCTTATTTGTACCTAATGTTGGATAGATAACACCAAATACTCAGAAGAGAAGACAAAGAGTGCAAAGGTTCTAGGAAGGATTAAACAATATAGTTGGCTGATTCCGGCCGTACACAAAGATAATCCACTTGAATATGACAAATATGCAGTTCATGATCCAAAAAGATTTCTTAACAATGTTAAAGACAAAACTGTCTTATGGTTTAAAGATTTTGAATTGGTCCATTGACCTTTTCCCTATTCTGTTTTCTACAGGTGAGCATAAGGTTCTTGGTGGAAGTGAAGTTTGAGGAACAGGACGTAGAGTACTATACAGCTGAGCCCGAGCATTCAGGACAAAATGCAAAAGGACAAAACTGAATTCAAAACCAGAATAGTGTTTACATAGATATTCTGCCGTCTCTTATCAGGGTTCTAAAGGGATTATAGTAGCTTTGTTTGGTTAAAGGAAGCTATATGTTTGTTTTTGGTATCATACTTAAATGAGGCTGATGTATATCTGTTCAAGTTCTTGTGTAAAACTGAACAAACAATTGCAAGTATTTAGTGTTATGTAGTGGGGTGTTTCTTTCCTTTGTCATTTCTTAAAGGCTAAGTTGTTTATGACAGGAAAATGACTTGATACAACGGAGAACAATGCAAAATGAAACATCCACTTCTCGGATTACTCCAATTTGATATCAGTTATAGACACTTTCAGAACAAGAGAAATTCTAATAAAGCAATCGTATTGTGGCCACGTTCCATATACAACGAACAAAACATAGTATAGATAATTCCCATCAAAATGTAAAGCACCTACTCGGTACAAAAGACATAGTTAACAGCCAACTTAAGGACAGCAGGGACAGAAGAGACAAATAGGCAACCTTTGAGAGAACAATGCACACCCAAACATAGGTATATGGTATCAAAATCCAGCATTATATGGTTAAACAGAGAAGAGTAAATGGTAAATTTTATTAGCTTATCAGCTCAAATCTTTTCGGTGCATGGAATCCAACTTCTTTAACAGATCTCTACTATCTTAGAGTTGGTCTAACTTCTGCAATATAACTTTTACTTACCTTCTTAAGAAAAATCCAGCAATAAATGGTTAGTCCCCATGAATACTTTAATCAATCATTGCTCAATCTTGCCCTTGTCTCTATGGAAGCTTTGCAGCACATGGATCTAAGAAACGTGCTACTGATAGATTTTAGTGCTGAGTACATAAATTATCAATCAATTGGTAGCAATAAACCTTCATACTACAGTCTTTTCCAGCCAACATGAATAAGGAGACATATACCTTGACTTGAGTCTAGTTTGTACATAACAGTGTCCCAAGAACATGTTGCATAGAGTACACAACAATGCCATTGTTTGGCATTTAATATTGAAGCTAAGTACGCTTTTATTTGTGTGCCAATATGTTTTAAGAAAATCCTGTAGTAATAGTAGTAGTAAAGACCAAATGGTGCAAATTCTTTGAACAATTTACTTAGATAACAAAGAAATACAACAAAGATTTCATTCATTGCTTGTGATTTAATTGTACAATTGAGCTGTATCCCAAACAACCTGCATAACCTACAATTACAATTTGACAACATTTTCTCCTTGTCTTACCCGTGGAAGAATACAGATACAAGATAAACAGATAAGAGTGTACTTAACATATAATCAATCAATCTCTCACTTTAAAGGAGTGGAAAGGTCACTGGTATATAGAAACAGGAGGAAACTTGAACTTCTCCGAGATGAATGGTATTACCTGCGGTTTCTCCACCAAATCGCGGTAGAAATCATACTCCGCATCATAGTCATGTAACTTCAGCTCAGCCCTCTGATTTGTATGATAATGATGCTTAGCTGAAGCAGATTTCCCAAATCCAAAAATACTAACCCTCTCGCAAACACCTAAAGCAAGCATCACAGCTTGCAAACCAGAAGAGTAATGGAAATTAGTTCCATCATGAGCAGGAGCCCATTCTTGAAAAGGCTTCCCAGTTCCCTCCACAAATCGTTTCAACGAATAATACTTCACAATCCTAGCGCACAACATGTCAAAGCGCGGATCAGTGACAATTAATGGCACTTTGTGTGAAGAATTACACACCATGTAATCCAAGAAATGCACAGGCTGACATATATACATTACTAAAGCCACATTCACTCCATATGGATGGCAAAAACAACCTTCCCTCCTTGCACAAAGATGCAGAATGTTACTATTCACAAATGAAAGAGTAGTCTTTGAACCTACTCTATGTTCAAACCCCCTATTTCTTGCATTGTTCAGTCGAATTACAGCTTCATGACTATCAATCAACTCCCCATACTTACTCTTCAACAAAATCCCACTATTTCCTACAACAGCACATGATTTATACCTCGTTTCTGATCGCACTAAACCATTATGTCCATCAATAGGAACCTTAACAGCACTCACCAAATCCATCATCACATCCTTAGGAAGCTTCCTATTTCTAAACCAATCTTGCAAATTCCTCCTAAAACTCTGCCAAAGGCGATAAAACTCCGGTGACCGGAGCTGCACCGATACCCCTCTAGCTGTCCTCGGACTTACATCAATACGATACTTGCCAGAAGACAGAAATGATCTATGACGGTTATGTCCTCTGAAATTCCCTTCCAATAACTCCTCAACCTCTTTCTTCAACCGGGGTTCCCCAATATCAATAGACGCATATTTCAAAAGCGTCTCATTCAGAACCGGTTTTTGAGTCTTCCCAGCAAATGGGTATTCATTTTTCAACTCAATAGAGCTGTAACGAAGGGTAATTCGAAAAACAAGTGTAGCCGCCACTGCACTCAACAGTAATACACTGAACAATGGCCGCATTTTCCGTTTCATCATACCCATATAGCATAATCAGATTAATTGCAGTAAAATAATACAAAAAATACAAGATTTTTATAAATGCTAGAGATTGTAGGTGCAAATGATGTGTAAAGATCTAGAAGAAATTAAACGAGTACGATTCTGGTTCATATTGGGAAGTGAAAGAAAAATCAAGAATATGAAGATTTATGAGTTGTTGGGTAGGGTTTAAATACAATAATAGATCTGCAACTTCCAAGAGATCTGAGGAAGAAGATGCTGATATACTTAGGGAAACTGCAATTTTTTTTGTGACAATGGGGTTTGGGTGCTTCAACTGTTATGGGTTTTTAATTTGTTACTTGTAGTAATTAACTACTCTTAATTAAGTTAAGTTTCGCTTAATTAAGACGTTAATTACACCTGCATTAATTCAACTACTAGTCCAGTAGTACCCAACAAAAAATAAATGAAGGAAATCTTTCTTTACCTTCATTTTTTTCAAACGCTTTTACTAGTCATATTTTTATTAATTGATGTTACCTAAAGAGAAAAATCAATTATCTTCTTTTGATAGGTTAAAATAATAAGTAAAATACTAGTGAATAAATAAAAATAAGCGGGGAGGATTATTATAAAAAGAAGATGCTACTTTGTGCATTTCAATGGAGCTACTCACAACAATTCATATTCCTATTGATGTGATAAATTAAAATTTTAAACTATGATGTGATATTTATAATTAAAAAATAAACATGATATAAAATTACTTAAATAAATTGAAGACGGCAAGTTTTCGGCCGAGTGCCTATGGATTTGCCGTCAACAATATTATATGGTGAAATTAATTTTCAGCAAAAATATACATATAATTTATTTATTTTCTCATTTAGGAAATTGTAGGTTTTCCATTAAATTCACCTTACAGTCTTGCACCAAAGACCAAGTAATGCAGGTTTGGTAGAATTTACTAATTATAAACGTATACTAGCTAGTTCCTTTTTGTTACCCCTTGAATGAATTTCTTATTAACCTTGGTGTGTAATTTAAACTTTTATTGTCGAGAATTTAGAAAAGGAGTTTGAATAATATGCTCATTATTTCAAATCAAGTTGATTTTGTTTGGACATGTAATTTAGATAACAAAAGTTATGTTTTTCCCTCATAAACATAAAAATCCCACAATATGTAAAGAAGATACGGACTTTCTGATCAAAACATCTAATTTAAACTTGAAAATGTATGATCAAACGCTTACTAAGTTTTTCTTTCTATTAAATATTCATCTTTAATGTAGCAGCATGCCTTCAACTTATTTTGTAAAAACATCACGCACAAGCAAACAGTTCATATTAATTATGTTTTGTTTGGGTAGGTAATCACATGTTTGAGATGATCATCATGTTTCGTGTTAAAATAGTGTGAATTTGTAAAATGAAAACTTAGCTAGTCAACACCAAGAGCATGATGAGACAGTTTGTTTTTTTAAAAAAAAAAAATTACCATCACTTAAATATCTCATTTCGATTTATGAAAATAAAAAAAATTCTCGATAGAAAGTATTATTATTAATTATTCGGACAGTCGAATACTATGAATCATATAGAAGTTCAATAATTCAATGAGCTAGATCTACGAACCATGTGCTTATTGGCGACAACCTTTTTTATGGGACAGTGTGGTGGCAACAAAAGACAAGATTTAGCTAAGTTGTTTACTGCATTTTTTTTAGGTATAGTTTCAAATATTGTAGTACTGGAAAAAGGAGAATGTTGTGAATAGACCTAAAACGAACTCAGAATTATGACTCAAAATAAGTGTTATATACATATTTCCAACTGAAAATAACAGTTTAATTGAAACCGTAGTAGATTCACCCATGATTAGAGCTATAAACTATTATTATTCTCTCCGTCCACTTTAATATTAATTCGATATTTTAAACAAAAAATTAGATATTTAAAAATTATATGAAAAGTACTATAAATCAATATGATGAAAAAATATATTGTAAAATATTAGTCAAAGTTCTTATAGTTTAATTCTAATAAAGGAAAATATGACAATTAAAAATGGAGGAAATACATAAGTAAAATATACATGGCTTTTAAGCTACTTTAGGCATTAATTAATCGACTTATGAATGAGGATCAATTTTTCTAATCCCCTGGTCCATATAGTATAAACTATAGTCTCCCTTCATTATATTATAACGAAGAGATCTTTTACTTTGACACTCAAAATGTCAACACGCCACATAAATTTAGCTGGTCAAAGTTTTTTTTACCCGGATACTCCTTTTATTCCTAATTACTTATCCACTTTTGAATTGACACATCTATTGAGAAAATAATTATTTACATAGTGAGTTTATCATTTTATCTCTGTTAATTATGAAGTGGATAAATTAAAAACTTAAGATTTTCAAGAAGTTCTACCTTTTTTAAAGTAATTAATTGAGGGTATAATATGTAAAAACATTTTTTATCCCTTCTTGATTTGTCAAAATAGACAATTAATTAGGGACAACTAAAAAAGGAAAAGCGAACTATTAGTTAGGAAGAAAGGCAGAAGTACTTTAGACTTAAAGGTAGAGTTAGAATTTTAAATACGAAATAGACAATAATTTTGTCCAAAATTTTGTATGAGCAGTAAAGTTTATTAAAAATTTATAAATGATCAATTCAAAACTCAATGGTGTCTTTTCTAGAATTTAGAGTCCATAATCTCAAATATCTGGATGGATCATATTTTGAACTCGACTTATCGCATATAATTTTGGAAGATGAAGTGTTTTTTTTTTTACCAAAGACGAATCTATTCTTAAGGCTCACATTCGAAACTTTAATTAATGATGAAGAGGAAAGAGGAATTTACCATCTTTGATGATAATATATAGTCAAGTTGCTAATAGTGAACTGTAATCGTTTGTTTAAAGTTTTGAAATTTTGAGCTTTAGCAAAAAGTATTATTCTTTTGATTTATTTATTTGTTTGCCAAAAAACAATTAGATGTTTGATTTTCAAATTAAAGGAACTTGTGTTTTCATTTTTTAACTTTAATCGAGCACGCTCAGCAGGAGGAATCCAATGATAATTTTAGATCCTTTAACCTATCATTATTTTATCTATCCTTATCATTCAAATTTTTTATTTTCTTTGTCCCAATTTATGTGACACTTTTTATTTTTTGAGAGTTAAACAATTTAAGTTTGACCAAAAATTTGCTCATAGAATCTTCAAAAAAAATTTAACTGAAATTTAAATAATTGTAAACTACGTAAAAAGTATTATAAGTCACAAAAACTGATAATTCAAAATGTTTAAAAGATCTTACGATCAAAGATAGACTTGTTTGAATCTCGAAATTCGAAAAGTATCACATAGAATGAAATGGAGAGAGTACTACTTTTCAGTCAAGTGCACGCCTTTGGAATAAATGGATGATTACAGCAATGATGCAGGCAAAATTTATCAATGACAATGAATTAATTCCTAGTAAAAAAACTTATAGATGAGGGTACAACATTTTTTGTGCACTAAAATGTATCCAAAAAAACACAAGTAATTTGATCTGCTGATCTAGATTCAGACGAAATGAAGAATAACGGCTTACCTAAGCCCACTTTCATGAAAACAAGGCAGATATAGCAGCTATGCAACACCTACAATGTATGCGTTCCATGAATCTTGCTGTTGAAAACTTGTAACCTCTTCATATTTTATGTCTCGCCCAGCAGCAAGCCCATATGTGCTTCTAATATCTTCGCTGTCAGGCATATGTCGGATCCAGAAGTGGACTGACTGAAATCCAGCTTCTTCCAAGCAGTCTTTGATCTCAGGCAACGACCACCTACACGCAAGAAATACATCTCATGCTATTAAGTGAACAGCAGCAATAGAAAAAGTACCATAATAGAATGAGGATGTGACCTTTTCTCTATAATAGAGGAGGAAGTGACTTACAGTCTCCAGCTATAAGAAAATGCGTGGCGAATTTTCCTTTGCGGCTTGTGCAGATTAAAATGGAGGCTGATCCTTGTTTTCCGCTTAACGATGTCGAATTCAGCTTGCTCCCAAACATACTGTGAAACAGACAGCACAGTTTACAATTCAATCATTTAGTGAATGTCTCGAGGAAGTAACAGTTCTTACAAATAAAAGGGTTACTTATTACATAAGATAGTCGGCCCACAGGTCTGGTTATGGCTCACCGTCTGTATTTTCAGAAAAGGACCCTGTTCATCCAGATGCATCATAATATATCAATTTATGCCATAAAGAAACCTAAAGCCAGCAATTCGCTACAAAAGCTTACTTCTGGGTGTGCATGTTCTTTTATAAGTTAAGCAATTAACCAAAGGAACTAAGTTCTAGCACATCACATCAACATTAGTAAGGATATCTTTCCTGTCTCCATTACATGACCAGTAGCAATTAATATATTAGGCCAGTTGTCAATAAGCAGTAAGCCATTTAGATGTAAATTGGAATACACCACCATTGTGACATGAATTAAGGTAGGATGTGTTGTGTACCTAGCTGAATTGAGCTGTATCATAAGATGACAGCCATACACAGTCTTACCTTAAAACTTGTTTATTTAATATACAGTCTTTACCTTAAAACAACTGACAGCCAACAAAGATGATACAAATTTTTTTCTTCGCAAAGATTATGATACTAAATTTCATGTACATGTAAGGTATTATGTGTTTTATAATTAATAACACTGAAATAAGTTTTGCATGTCTATTACGGAGGAGGAGCTGCGGGGTTGGATATGGGGGAGGGGAGGGTTGGTGATAGCAGTCGAGGATGATAGATCATGGAGGGGCTTTTCCATTTTGGAATTGTTGGCTCTGTTAGCGAGTTGACTAACTGTGTCATTAAAATAGATGGAGTTTTAATGCAATAAATGGTGAAAGAAATGGATCATAAGCAGGAACAACCCAAAATTTAATGATGAAAAATGCATAGAAATGCAAGCATCCTCAGAATTGACATGTCGACATTGAAAAAATTTCATTATAGCACTGTTCCGAATTGTCCTGAAAAGGAAGTGACAAGAAAAAATTTATATGCTGAAGTCAAATAACAAAGAATATGGCAAGAAAGTGAAAATCTAGATTCTACTACACATATTCCAATGAAAGAAGACAAAGATCATCTTTAGTTTGGATAACATACTGTGAAGTTCGGAAATTTTCTCTGCATCCTTAGCTCATGCTCTGCTGATGTGCCTCCATATAGATCCATCACAAATATACCACCATTCTTGTTCAGAGCACTTAAGGCATGTTTGAAGTATGAAACTAGTTCTTGGCGAGTATGAAGGCAACAACAACTGTAGTTAAAAGCACAAACTATATCTCTTGCAGGAAATTGAAAATCCTTCATCAATTTGTGATCAGGAGAATCATCTTCACTATCTCCTAGTGTTACATTTTGCATGAGATTTTGAATAGCGACATTAACCAATTTGGCCTCAAGAGGTTGCAACACATTACCATGAAACAGAAATATTCTGGAAGAGACATCAGCACCAACTTTGTTCACATTGTTCTCCATGCACCAATCAAGTGCCTCAACGTCTAAATCTAATCCAATAGCAGTGCGCCTAGCATCACTATGGAGCCATTCGGTACTGCCAAAATGCATCAGGATAGGTGGTGTTAGACAATAACAGTTGAGTTAGGTTATGAAATTGCACAGGAAATGAGTTGTAACTATGGATTAATTTTTTTTTTTATAACCATGGTGTCTAGGCCAATTTGCGCGCACCTCGACTAATTCCACGGGATACGTGTGGTTAACTCTATCCACCATTACCAAGACTTGGATAGATGAGGAGAAATCACCTAGTGTTTGGTCTCAATGAACAAGTGCGACAAGTATGGCTAATAAGTCTAAAACTATCATTAGTTCAACATGGAGACAAACTGATATACAATTTGAGGAGTAAGCTTAAATATAAGTTTGAAAGAAATAACAATTGCAAAAATACTCTATTCCCAGAAAGAAAGACATCAATCAAGAGAATATATTGTACTATATTCAGTGGGAATAAATGTTGTCGATCAACAACGTTAGTACCAAAAATTTCAACTCAATTTTCGGATAACATGTGTTTTTGATAGGTGAAGTTTAACTCCATTTGCAACAAGACAATATTATCAAGCTACTAGAAATTGTCACCCTAAAAGTAAAATATAATTATAAAACAGACAGCCACGGAGAAGAACTAATTAAAGCAGATAAGCTAGAATAACGAGCCTTCTGCTGCTGCATCACCTCAAAATCTTGGACATAAATCTAACCCTGGACTAATTAAAGCAGATAAGCTATCGGACAGCAGGCCAGCAGCCATGCTCTCCCTGGACCTGCAGCTTTATAATGCTCAAATATCTAACTGAAATCAAGTCCCATAAGGACTTCAAAAGGATGACCTCTGATAATTACATATCATTACCTACCATCCAGCAGCTAATTTCAGTGGTGCAAAGTACACCAAAACCCAATTTAAAGCACTAAGCTACGTTAAACATTTCCAAGAATTGCATAAGAGAATGGCCTAAATCTTGTAGTCTGAAGATATTAGCATGTAATTACATCAGCTTTAACTAAATCTTCAGCAATAATTTACTTGCGAAAATCCGCTCAATTTCCGGTTACTTATAGATTCAAGCAATGTACGAATTGATGATCAAGAAACTTAAACATAAAGAGCATATGAGCAGCAAATAAGCTAAAATTGCCAATAATTTCCAAGTACAGAGGGTAGTTCAAAGTATACCTCAAAAGACCAGTTCCGCAGAAATCTTCCTGGAAATGGAGGGGTACCCTCCCACCTACGTACATCAAGAAGAATTTCTGCAAATAACTTATATCCCCTTTTGGTGACTGCAACAATAAAAAGATATTAATCAAGTTACTCCAATTTGTCTAATTAGTTAAAAAGAAAAGATTTTGGCAACTGGGTATTCTTGCCTGCACAGATTGTTGGTATAATGAAAACTTTGAAGGGATATCATTGGTTGAAAATGAAGAACTGAGATCATCTTGACTCTCTTCTTCATCTTCTTCATCTCCTTGAGTGGACTCAATAGTTGGGGCAACTGGGTATTCTGGTTCTTCCTGTTCAAGATAGTAAGCTCTATCTCTACGGTTCTGTTGGTGACTTCTCTTCTTCCCATTCTTCCCCATTTTTCACGGCCGCCGTTTCTTCTGCCGCCGACGAACTTTGTGGGACTAATGTAAAACCTTTGCGTTTTCATTGTCCCTTTTTCTCATTTGGAAAGTTTTCTAGTAAAATATTGAATACACCCCCTAAACTCTTTAATATGAGGTTTTCGACCACCTAACTTTTGAAAATGTTGTAAATATTAAGGTTTAATTACTAAAGAAACAGTAGCAAATTAAATTTGGTGTTACTTTATTATAGGGAATACTCATTAATAATTTTAAAGGGTTCAACAATAATCCTTAAATAATAAAACTGGAGCTTAAAGAGACTCTCAGATAAAACAATTCCCATTTTCTAAATTAGAAAAAACCAATGGTTCTATAATTGAACTTAGGGCCATAACCCCCTCTAATATTAGGCAATTTTTTTATTATTTGAACAATTAGAAATTGTCACTTCAATATGGGGATTAAGCATAACTAATTTGTTTTTGTATTTCTTTTCATATTTGATTTTATTATGTATTATTTGAGCTAATAAAAAATTAGTAAAAGTAATCTCTTTCTCTTTATAAGATAAGAGTAAGTTTGCGTACATAGCACTCTTACGGATCCATATTTATGAGATTGTAATATACTAAATGGAGGTGTTAATTAGGCTATTCTAGATAGAAAGAGATGTCCACCGTGAACTTGAGCAAATCACATACGCTTTCTCGTCATAAAAGAATTTTGTCGCATATCTAAGAAAAAAAATCTAGTGTTTGTTCCATGAAAACATTCATTTGTCTCCACCTTCAATTTAAACACTCTATCATAAAGTATTATGAAGTTAACTTTACATTGAAGTAGTGTTTCGTCGCCCTACCAAATTGAAAGTTGATAACTATGAAAAAGAAAAAATCATTTTCTAAAATGAATATCGTAGACATTGAAATTTTGTAAGACTCTACAAAACGCGTTTAATTCGAGTAGGGACGTACTCTAAAAGGTGTGTTCAATTTCAATTAGATTTTTGGAGTCTCAACCCTAAATCATAGTTTATGTCTATATAAAAGAGACTATATTCCCTTGAAAAAGCATCTCGAATATTTCGCAAATTCATGAAATATCCATAAAGAGATCAAATTCAAATCATCCTAGTTCGAGAAATATGCCACTAGCTGTCTTTGAATCATGGATATATCTTATGGGAGAGGAATCAAGAAATCAACAGATTTATACTCACAATCTCGATGAATAAAACTATATTTCTTCGTATTTTTTTGTGATTTTAATTTATTTTCTATCACTTTAAAATTTGTTACAAATAAATACATGATAAATAAATGAAAAAGAGAGGCTTCATTCTAAAAAAATTGTTCCTTAGGCACACTTGGTTCAAAGAATACTCTGATTATTAAGGATAATTTACAAACAAATACCCCGTAGTGTATCTCTCCTAACGTTGTATATTTATACATTAATAAAGTGGTTTTCAAAAATTCTTATTTTAATTTCTTGATGACTTATATTATAACTCTTTTTTTTTTTTTTTATGTAGGTAGAATTTCAAGCAGTGAAATCTTGTTCTTAATTGGTGCATGTGCTTTGTATTTTTAAGTATACATACTATATCTTTTTCAGATGTCATTTATAATATCACACACAGGTTTTTATTTTATTGGGAAAATGAAAGGTTGGGACGATTAAAGGCATGATTATGGGATAAAGTTTTAAATGTTCATTTATTTTATACACTCAAAAGGTAATTCGAGTTCATTCTATAAACGATGAAAAAATGATTTAAATAAAAAATTGTCGGTATAAATTTTCTCAACTATATGTTACACTAGAATATTTATCCACACACACAAAAATAATAATTATAATCTTAAAAATAAGATAAATTTTTCATGTATAACTATCAATGAATTGTCTTAAAATTTATGTTTTGTATTTTTTATTGTTTCGTTATGAAAATGAACATATGATATATTTATTAAATAAAAATAATTCTTTTATCTCATTAATATATATTATTTTATTTACTTTTATTTATATAGTGCCATATATATTAGGTAAAGAAGACTAATTTTATTTGAAATTTCTTTTTGTTTATAGTACTATAATATTGTTTTCTTGATATTGTTATATATAAAACATGATGTAAAGTCAATCTTTTAGAATGTTATGAAGAATAATGTGGTTTATTTTAACTTTTCATCAGGTAGGTAATTTCTTATCATTACTTAAATATTTGCGAAATTACTTTAGAAAGATTGATATTTATATTTTTGACACTTCTAGTTTTAATCCTTTTTTTTTTTTGTATTGATTCTCATATGCGATGCGAAAAGGAGATCATTGAAATTAATTTTGTTTAGTTTAAGAATATAGATTTGAAATGATGTTAAGATAAGTATTAAAGCACACAATCTTTAAATTTTAATTGGGTCAAACTTAAACAAGTTATAAATTTTTATTCAACTTTATTATACTTTTTTTAGCATTTTTTGTGATTTTTCCACTCCTATTATTTTTTTTTGGACCTTTTTTTGAAATGTTTTTCCTTAAGTGGAAGATCTATCGGATATAACCTCTTGACCTTCCAAGATGGGTACAATATGCATAACTCTACCCTCCCCAATTTTATATGTAAAAATACACTGAATATATATTTTTTTGCTATCTAAAAATAGAAAAAAGGTTTATCGTACAGTATAATTTCCGTTAACTTTCTTTATCATATTTGCTTGAAAAAATTGATGATTAATTTGTTTTTAAAAAATAATTAAATGTCTACAATATAATTTAAAAAATCAAATATTGAGTCAGTAAATAAACATTTTCTCATTTTTTAGTTTCTTATTCAGTGACTGGTAGCCACATTAGAGATCAATTAAATTCGAATTCGAGCAGGAAACTCCTTCCCACATTGAAGGATAACTGGATAACGCGCTCCCTAACAAAGACGACTATGTATCTATAGAAACTTGAATCCGTGATCTCTAATTATAGACAAAAGAATACTTGTAACTCCACCATAACCCTCGTTGGAAGACCTTTCATCATTTAGTATATAAGATTTTTTTTTTTTGTTGTTGTTGATAAGGTGGTTCGTAATGACAGTGACACTCTTTACTAAAGGGTCCATCTGCCATTACTTCCTTTCTTTTCGGTTTTGGTTGCTGAATGGAAAATCAAGTTGCAACGCTTGTAATTCAAGTGGATTTTCCTCTCTTTTTTTTTTGTAGGGATGGTAGTGGAGCGGGATGTCTTAAGTTATTTCGTGCTAAAATTTTATCCTACCTTGCTTTAATTCAGCTTCGCCTTGTTTTTTTTAGCCCTATTTAACCCCACTCTATATAGCTTCAATCAACGTATTCTTTTTTTTTCTCATTTGATGCAAAGACACTAATTTCCTTTAAGTGATCATGAAAAACTATCAAAACATCATCAAATGGTTCTTTTCGCATGATGTTTGGTTTCCACTTCGCATGATATTTGGGCTCAACATATATGTGTGACTTAATTAAGCTATAAATCGATTGACCTTTTTTACTTGAATCGTTGATAAGTGAATTTTTCTAGAAAAATTGGATGGAATTGAAACTCAACACTATAAAATGTCTTAATACAATACAACTAAGACAAAATAAATGACAATCAACCTAATCAGAAAGATAACAAGTAACCTTGTGTTATTGAAGATCAAATAATGTTTATGTGGGTATTATTTACGATAGATACACATATAGAAGAATTTAGAAGTTTTAATTTAAAACGTATGTTTGTTTAGAATTCACCCTTTTTAATGTAATTTACTAAATAATGCATTTAAGATATACGTCACAAATTAATATAAGGTAGATTTGACATTTAATAATTTTGGGTGCTTTACTTGGGCAACTATCCAACCCGCCGAATTATCAACAATTACGTCTTACCTAATACTTATAAGTTTTAAATATTCTAAATTCCCACTACATTATATAACATCAATCTTACTCTAGATTTAATTTTTTGATTGAAGCTTGACATCAATTTATACTTGACTTATTATAAGATTTGTCCTAGTCAATGGTTAAAAAGCCTTTAATGCTATCAAATATTTTTTTTGAAAATACTTATGTTGAACTGTTCTGTTTGGAAATATTTTTATTATTTAGAAATTTAAAAAATCACATATTCTATATATAGTATAACAAGCTAGAAGCACACAGTTGGTCGTCAACATGTGTGTTTCCCCTCATCTAAAGTTGCTTGGCTTAGCGGTTACAGTTGGATATTTCATGCGCAAGGTCCTGTGATTTAACCTAGGCAACGTTATTTTTTTTTATTTCTATTTTTAATTTAGCCAATTTACTCATTTATAGCTTTTTGGTGAGGCCCAATTTAATCCTCTCCTTTTTTTTAATGTGTTCTCATTAATTAAAATACATGTTTCATTATTTATCTAATTTGTTAATTAAAAAGGAATATTTTGTATTACGTAAATATATTTGGTATTCATATTTTAGTTATTCCATCTTCTATTTTACATAAATATATTTTTAATTTTAAATGTCATTGAAAATATTTTGTTGTATATAGTTAATTATTATTATTATTATTATTATTTAAGAAAACCTTATTTACATAAGTAAATTTTTATTATAAAAAAAAAAACCAAATAGGTACTACTTAATAAGTAATCCGCTTAATTATTTTATTTCTTCATTTTATTTATCTGTAAATCACTTTTTATTTCTAATGTTAATGTTAGATCATTCGTATTATTAGTAGAAAAGAACATATGTCATTGAATTTTGAAAAATTAAAAGTACCACAAATAAAACTTTTCAAATTTTATTTGTGCCACATAAATTGGGATAGAAAGAATAACATAGTATTATTTAAAAATTATGTGAATTTATAAGTCACAATAATTAACAACTTAATTTTTAAAAAAAATATATATTAAAAATTTAAAAAACTCTCTAAATTTCATCTGTATTATATAAATTACAATAAAATAAGTAATATATATTGAGTATGTGGTCTCCCCTGAGAAATCATAAGAGAAGAAGAAATCGTTGCGCAGAAAGTCGTGCTTACTATCTCCGCTGGCACGTAATCACGTATCTTAGTTATTATATACTCATGAATGTGAAAGATATTTATTGATCAAGATGAATTATTTTTTATTATGTATCATTTTTTTCCGAGTTAATAATGTCCTCAAATAATACATTATCAAACTAGCCAAAAAAATACTCTCTCCGTTTCTTTTTATATGTCAACTTTTAGATTGCACTTGCATTAAGAAAAATTAAGTAACTTTACCCTTTTATCCTTATTTAATATTTTCTTAAGTCAACTTTTCAATAAATGATGAATATGTTAGATTTCAAAAATTAAAATGCATTTGGATGACAATTTAAATTTTTGAGTTTATTTTTAAAATCAGATTTTATAGAATAGTGAATGGAGAGAGTAATTAATCAATGTATGAAGTACTTCAATGAATATTAATTATTTATTAGTTTTTCTAGGTTGGTCAAAATATATATTTTCAAAACTAATTAACTACTCTATCAAGGGTATAATAGGAAGAATATGATAATTTATGTATTAATTTTATGAAATAATAAATATTATGGTCCAACTATTTATAAAAAGAGATGACATATAAAAACGAAGAGCGAGGGAGTATGAGATAACTGAATAGTAGTAATCTTATTTCAAAGTTTCGGCGTTTATTTTCGGACTTTATTATATTATTTCATTGGAGTCTGTGAATGCTTGCATATTTAAGGTGCACCTTGAAAACATAAATAAAATGAAATAAAAGAGAGTTATTCCATTAAGACAATATAGTTGTCAATAGTGTTTTACCTCCATTTTTAAATCAACCAAAAGAAAAAAGTAGCACTAGTTTATGTAAAATAAAATTAACATTTGAAGCCCTAGAATTATCCTCTGCAGTTTGCATTACTATTACCACACAATTTGTGTCCACCTAAATGTCTGATTTTTTTAAGAAATCGACTTAATCCATCAAATTAAATTATATCGAATTGATTATTCGATTTTTAAAATTAAATTATAATTTTTTATATAAATTATATCTATATTGAATTACTCAATAGATTTTTAATTCTATAAAAATAAATTAGAAAAATATACTCCCTCCTTCATCCATTTTTAATTGTCATGTTGCGCTTTTCGAAAGTTGATTTGACTAATTTTTAAAGTTAAATTAGATTACATTAATTCGACATTAAAAAAAAAATAGATATTCAAAAACTATACGCAAAGTACTATAAATTACAATTTTTCGCATATCAATTTGATGAAAAAATACATCATAAAATGTTAGTCAAAGTTCTTATAGTTTGACTTTAAAAAAGGAAACCATGACAATTAAAAGTGGACGGAGCTAGGAGTATCAAATAAATTTATACATACAAGTTATTCTGTCCACTTTTAATTGTCATAGTTTCTTTTTTTAGAGTCAAACAATAATAACTTTGACTAATATTTTACGATATATTTTTTATCATATTGATATGCAAAAAATTGGAATTTATAGTACTTTTCGTATGATTTTGAACATCTAAGTTTTTTGTTTAAAATATCGAATTAATGTAATCTAATTTAACTTTTAAAATTAGTCAAATTAACTTTTAAAAAGAGTAACATAACAATTAAAAGTGGATATGGAGTATATTATATTTTATAATGAGACATTTAGATTTTTTCTCCTTTCGCCTGGGTCTGGGGTGGTGGAAACAATTACTACTAGCCAACATTAATTAGCATTTAAAGTCCCAACTCCTAACTTTTTGTGCTATTTCTTGTGAAACTAGATTAGATTTAGGGTCGGTTGATTATGCGATATGAAATTATGATTTAAAATTATGATATGAAATTATAAGATGAAATTATGAGATAAAGTTAAAGTTTTGTTTAGACATGCAATTTGAACTTTTTATGTTGTATGTTTTCTCATAAACATAAAAACTTCATAAGTTGTAAAACTATTACTAAAATTGTCCCAATTCTTTATACAATTTTACCAAATAAGTACAAGTTTATAAAATCGCATAATACAATATCACAAATATATTCTTAAAAAATATAATATTTATTGATCAAGATTTAATTTAATAAAAAAAAAAATTAAACATAAGTCGTGGTGTACTGTTGTCATGCCTCGAGCCTACACCGCGGACGTGGCTGACACTCGAGAACCATTGCTGGCCCCAAGCGAACCCTTGGCCTGGCTTACTACTCAGCGGAAGACTCAAAGCATTAATACAAGGATTCAATGCATCATTACTCAACTGTTTAAAAGATAACTTAGAACGTTTAAAGATAAACATTCAACTTAGCCAAAATGACAACTCAAGTCTTAACATAAGAAAGTAACAATGTAAAGACAAATGAACTAACTAACTGTCTATGAAGCCTCTAACAACTGAGATGGACGCCGGGACCAGACCCACGACACCCTAATGAAATAACTATAAAGCAGTAAAAAGGAGTCCTCCGAAAGCAAGTAGGCTCACCAACTGACTCTGGTTCATCAAAGGAGTCCTCTGAGTGCTCAACTAGTTGATCCTGGTTACCTGTATCTGCATCATAAAACGATGCAGGCCAAATGGCATCAGTACATTGAATGTACGAGCATGTGAGGGGAAAACTAAACACGACATAAGCTTGAAATGAATCTGAAAAGAACACTTACCTTAGCTTTACTCAACTGATGGATACTCAACTCAAATGCAAAATAAAACAATAGTAAAGGTGCAGTTTATATAAAACATTTAAACAGGGACAACAACTCAAGTTACTCATATAGTAAAGTAATATAATTATGTGGAAGTTTCTCTAACCGACAACCATCACTATGAGCTAATGTGATTATACAGTGTCTCGCCCACGCTGCCAGAACTGTCCTATAACTTGCCATGATATAGAACACCTCAACTAAGTGGATTCACTAGTCTATGCTAAAAAGCACTAAGGAATCATCTAAAAAGTATGACCCTTTCTACCCACGTTGGCTATATGGTTTATGGAGACTTGAGTTATTGTGAACTCGTCCCCATATCGGTGCTCAATATTACTCCCAAAATATACTCAGCTCATATGTTTAAAAACAAAACTCTTTATGTGGTTTGAGATAATTACTCAAAAACTAGCTCAAAGGCTCTCTTGAAAATCGGTGTTTCATCTCTTGTTTAAATGTGAAAGCATTTACTCTTTTGGGAATACATAGTCCCGATATACTCTTTTGAAGAAAAGAACTTTGATCTTTACTTTTTACTCAACTCAAAACTCAAGTCTTAAAACAAAGTTAAATGTTTGCAAAAGACTTTTGAAATGACTCTAAGAACTCTATAGACTTGGCTCTTAACTTTCCTTGAATTTGAATTTATGGATTCAAGGATTGTGATTTGTGATAGGAAAGATCTCATGATGTTTAGGAGTGTTTTTAGATAGCTAAACATGAGAAACGATCAAGAAATCACTGTCTGGAAGCAAGTCCGCGACGCGGAGATGCATTTAAATATTTGGTCGCGAAATAAATTTTGAGGCAGAACGGTCCGTGACTGATCCGCGACGCGGAGAAGAATTCTCCAATTCTGAGGAACAGGTCCGCAACGCAGACCTGATACCTAGATTCACCCGATTTTTTTCTTCTTCGTTTTTCAACCCCAATTCGCCTAAACTCGACTCTTTTTCTCAAATTCTCTTTAGATTTAGATACCCAGTATATGTACACAAGAATCTAACTCAACCAAATTAAGGAAACAACACTATAACCTCAAGAAACTCCTCAAACTCAACCCAAATTCAAGAACGAAAACAATTCAAAAAGACACATCAAGAACATTCAAACTTCCAATCTTTTTAGGACGACTTCGCGCTGAAATAAACATGTTTGGCACGTAGGTGAACGAACCCAACGTTATGAAAGTCTAACATACCTCGTAGGGATCACCCCTTGACGAAATCCACAAGCCATCCTTCAAGAACTTGACAATTCCTTGCTTCTTCTTCTCTTTTCTCCTCTCTTTTCTCTTCTCTCAAAACCCTAACTCAATTTTCAATAGCGTAAACTGAATCCCATCAGTAGAGACCCCAACTTAATTACCAAAAACGAATTTAATAAATTAGGTAGTGAAAAGACCACAATACCCCTCTAAAATCCGGTTTTCCATTTCCTTATCTAGACAGCCCAACTTCAAATGGGCATATCTTCCTCATACAAACTCAAAATCGCGCAAACTCAGCGGCGTTGGAAAGATAATTCAAAGATCTTTCCTACGGTATCCTGTAGCACACCTAACTCATCCTGAGCTAGGAGTTATGATCGTTTGAAGTTGACCGAAAACCCATACTTAACATAACTTAACCAATTTTTCAGATTTTTCATTCTTTTCAAAAATGACTCTTTCTAATTCTAGTTCTTTCACTTAGCGAGATGTTACAACTGTTTTTAATATAATCCTCTCACATTTGTACGGAAAATCTTCTTAAGTTAAACTTACATTTCTCGTTTATATGTTTGAGAAGACGAACCAACATTGTTTACTTTGAGCAATTTGTTGGTCAATTTGGTTGGTAAATATATTTGATAAACAATGTAATGAATTTGGTGAATATAATGGTAGAGTATAAATTGATTTGAAGTAATAATAAATTCTATGTTAGTGAGAATAATCATTATATGAGATATAAATGGTTTTAAAAGTAGTTCTATGAATTATAAATCTTATTACATATGAATAAATTGTTAGTAGATGTATATGTGGGGTTGTTTTTACAAAGTATAAACTTGTGGGTTAGTTTTTGTATTTAAAAATATCACGATCCAGACCGTCGTGATTGACACCCACACTAACCCTCCGATGGGAGAACCATTACTACAACCCGACTATGCAACTTAACCAAAACTAAGCATTTAAAGATACGGAAGCAGGTTTAAATGACTAAGAAATACGGAGTTCTCATAAACTCCGAAAGTTCAACAAAAACAACTAACAAACTATTGCGGAAATTAACCCTTTAGAACTGAAAGTCATTGTACCAAAATTACTAACCAACAAGTCTAAGAGAATGGGTCCAAACCTAAAAACTAAACATACGAGTAATTCTAATTAGAAAGTCTGAGTCCGGAAAGAATGGACTAAACAATAGATGACCCATGGCAGCCTGAAAGAACTGGCTCACCCTTGAATCCGGTTTCGATCACTGATCTCCTAGCTGAGGTTTATCAGTAGCCGTCTGAAGATGCCATGTACTCAACAAAAAACGAGCAAATGCAGTATCAGTACACAAACCACAGTGTACTGGTAGGATCACGCGGCTATTCAAGTAAGCGAAACATAGGCAAACAATCACAACACCATAAACACACATATACAGAATACATAGACCAATTATTATTTCAAGAAGCAACATACAGTTCCCAATATCAACGACAATAGACATGAATGTAATAATTACAATGGTCCTCTCATGGAACCTACACCCAAACTGTTAGTGTGTCGGAACGTGACACCCGATCCAATATATGTGTCGAAACGTTACACCCGATCCAATATATGATTCGGAACGTGACACCCGATCCAATCAACACAACCACAATCACAATCACACCCATAATGAACATTACTCATAATCATACAATCAAGTATTAGGTTCATGGCATGCAATCATTCACACATACTCATTTCATTAGATTCGGTTCGCATTTCCCTATTCACATACATGCATGCATACAATGAAGAAATTAACCGGCATATATCACACAAATAGGAAATCAAACCATCACCTACTTCTAAGACACTGGAGTCTTCCCTTTTCGGATTCGTTCAGCTTGTTTTTTGTCTAAAAATAATCAATTAATGCAAGGATCAATAAACAAGGCCTAATTTACCCGGATAATAAACAATCTATATATCCATGGCCAAACCCAAGATCCTAATGTTCAATTAAGGCTTTTTTCCACTATTAATTCCAGACCAAAACCCTCCCCCAATGATAATCACCAAAGATTCTAAGTTCTACGGATCGAAAAATGGATTAAGGGAGTAATAATCTTACCTTTAGCGCAAGAAAATGTGGAAAACTGTCAAGAACTGCTCTGGGTCGCCTCTTAGCTCTCAAGAACGAGGTTTTGCAGAAAATAACGATTTTGAGGTTTTTTTCCGACTTAAGTCGCGACTGTCCCACCACAGCGGGACCCAACCCGCCACATCGGCCCCGCCCTGGCGGCTTGCACGGAGACAGAAAGTCAGAATTTGAGTTCCAAACTCCCTTTTCACAACACACCTTCAACCCTTGATGTTCAAAAACTACCCGTTCACGCTAAGATCAGTTTCGAGAGTTCTACTCGCCCGAATTCGATTTCGTAAGTCGTACGGGCTCCCTAACGTCTTGGCTATCCACTCATGTTATCCAATTCATAACTAAATCCCCCATCCATTACCAGATTTTCCTAGACCTCACCTGACTCAGATTTCGTCCAAATCTGGACTAGGCTAGGAATTTCAAAGTCACTACTCAAAAGTTTTCTGGCCCAATTCTTTTCCCATTGGCTTTTCCATAACGACGGAGACCGATCATTACAAAAAAAATTTAAATCATGATTATTGGAGAATTTGGGATTTCATCTCATGATATGAAATCATGAGATGAAATCAGCATGAAATCGCATCTCCAAATGCTGATTTCATCTCATAATTTCATATCGCATGTCCAAACGCCTACTTAGTATTTTTGAGTAGTAAGCTACAAAGATATTTCAATGATCTTGGAAAGCAAGTTGTAAGGTATTAAACATGTTGCTTTTTATATGATTGAAATGGATAATTAAACTTAGTGACTTTTTGAGCCCTATTTTGATTAATTTATTTTCACCTTTTTTCTAAGCAATTCCGCTAGGTAAGATATGTCTAGGACTAAATTTTATAAATAAAGAAAAAATGACAAATACAATAAGGGGGGTTAGGTTGTACATTACTAATCTGAATAAGATAACAAACCTTTACTAATTTCTTTTCACTAGTATGATCTAGATTATTATTTTTCATAACTTTGTTTTGCACTACTATAAAAATAGTGGGATGTATATTTATAATTCTTGTATCATTTATTTTTTCATTATTGATTATCTTTTAAACAATAGAAATATCTAGAGAATTTTAGCCAAAGTCCTAAGAAAGTATGTATGATATGATGTTCTAACTTCTACTTGTGTTTCTTATATGACATTTTTTCAAAAATTAATCAAATCATATCGATATCGAAGAAAATTCAAATCGAAATGATGTGACAATTTTGAAAAGTATAATTTTAATTTAAAAGAAAAATAGATAGAGTCTTTCATGCTCAATGATCAATATATGAAGTCATTCTAAATCCCTGACTCGTCTCATTTTGTTTCTTTGTCTAGTTAGACATTGGGTCAAACTAATCGTCTAGACATTATCCTTTATCAATTTTAGAAAATAACTGATCAAATCATAACTTTGACCCTATTTTTTAAAAAGTTCAAAGTTCCTTTATTAGGAAAAAAAATCCAAAAATTGTACACAATTATTTATTCAACTCAGTCCAAATTGAGGAATCGAGTTACTTTTTTCTTCTATAGTTAGCACGAGAATCCCTTTCAAGGTGGAAAGAATTAAATTCGATCTCCAAACTTATAACCAACACAAGAACAACGCTATATTATTGTACTACTTGATATGAAGAAATAAAAGTACATAGTGCCAATGTATATAGTCTTACTGAACGTGGGACGTATATTAATTTTAATAAAATCACAAGAATTACGAATGACATTTTCCTTTATTTGTTGGGCCACCTTCACCAACTTGGTACTATAGACTAATTAGTAATTACTACGTCCAGAGGGGATGATCATGGACGAAGCTAGAAGTCAAAAAAATGATAAATTTAATATCGAAATTTAAGTACCATCACATAAATTAGAACGAAAAGAGTATGTATCTTAAGAAATACACCAAATCGGTATAAAAATTAAATTTTGAATTCAATCACTAATATTTGACATCACTATTCCAATATTTAGAACCTATAAATTTTAAATTCTGACTCTATTTTTTTAGTACTGTTTTACATGAATTCAATACTTTCTACCCAAAGTATAAATTTATATGTAAAATTTACTAAAATTACTATAAATAATATATATGAACTCACAGTTTTAAATTTAATACTTAAAAAATTTAAATTAATAAATTCGTAAAATTTAAATCTTGAATTGTAGCACTAGTCCATCACCACCCTGTGATATCACTTTTCCCTTGTACTGTGTACAGATGGATACATTAATTGAAACTTTAAATCATATATTTTTGAGACACAAGTGTATAGACATACTTTCTTTGCTCATTATACTTTATCACATTTGAATTTGATGCGTTTATTAAAATAATAGTTATCAACATAACTATTTTCTATTAAATGATATTTAATTATTATTTTTTAAATCATCTACTCCTTAATAAGAATTTGTATATAGTCTAATAAATATTTAAAACATACTTCAAATCACAAATTTGAATCTTTATTTTTTTTATATTTAATCAAATAGTGTTGCATAAATAGAAATACATATCGAGCACTATGTTCTACTCCTTTTATTCTCATTTAGTTGTCAACTTGTCATGATAAATTTTGTATATATTCATTAAAAAAAATTAATAAGATGAGTTATTTGACTTATTTATTCTTTTTTTTTCTTTTTATATATTCGCTAAGAAAATATTAATAAGAGGATAATTTGAATTATCAATTCCATTTTTTTCTTTTATTTTTTATGTAGTTACGTAACTTTTAATAATAAAACAATTAATGCTAAGAATTTTAAGAGTAGCTTCAAAAAAATAATTTATTTTCTCGTTACGTACAAGCATACAACCATATATGTACACGATGACACAATAATATAGGACCACAAAGATAATACTTGGGATATATATTGAAAAATCAAAGACGGACAAAATAATAGGACCAAAAAAATAATAGTGCAGAGTTCTGAGCTCACCCTACTGACTAGAGGCGGCGGTTAGATTAGTGGCGGAGCTAAGATTTTTAATAAAGGGTTCAAATTAAAGAAGTAAACACACGAATTAATTGAATGAATATGACATCTACTATATATACATATAAAATAATTTTAATCATGTATAAATAGTAATATTTTTCGTCGAAGCAGGTTTGAATGAACCCTAACAATATGCTGGCTCCGCCATGGGTTGGATTATTTGGATTAGACATGAAAATTTTGATTGAGATTTTGGGCAAAAAAAAAAAGGTAAGTAAAATAATATCTTATAAAAGAAATAATTTTATTAAAGAAAGTGCTAGATTTCATTAAGTTCTTTCTTTGGAGCTGATAAATAAGATCATAATGGTAAATTTTGTTAGCCACGTGGGGCTTACAGTTAAAAAGTTATCATCCTATTTTGACAAATCGGTTAAACATAGGCAATGGACACAAATGAACATTTTTTTGTTTATATTAAAGATTATTTCAATCAAGTGAGACATATTAAAGATTAAAACGATTTTTGAAATATAAGATATAAATTTTTTAGATTTTTGAAAATATTCAAAAAATTGTAAAAATAAATCCGATATTCATAAATTTTAAAAATAAAAACCAAAAATCAATTGATAATTTAAAATTTTAAATTTTCCAAACTACACTGACCCTTGCTGCCGACTTGACAATTAATTAAATTGGAGCAACTACCACAATAACCCTCAAATTAAATATAAGTGAGAGGAGATTTAATTACTTTTGTACCTTCACCACTTTTCTAAATTAAAAAAATAATATGAAGATTGGATGACCAAATAAGTACTGCGGTCCATTCGACAATTACACATTTTACGGGGTATGATAGGTAGACGATAATTATTATTGAACCATATGTGTGAGAAACTTAAAATATTTTATTGTTATTTCAGAAAATTAAAATTGAAAGAGAAGGTAAATTTTTTTCTAATTAACATATGTTTATCTGGAATAAATGTACTATTTTAAATGTATATTTTCATTTTGCATTATATATTTTTGTCCGTCTAATTACTTTCTACATTTATTAAAATAATTATAAAGATGAAAAAATAACATTAATTCTATTTTAATATTTTAAAATAAAAAATATTTAAAACCAATTATTTACAATTACTATGACAGCAAAATATTGAACCGGAGAGAGTACTATCTTTTCTTTTTCCTCTTTAAGATGTTGCTTTTGTTTTTTTGGACACCAAGAAATTGTACGAAGTAGTAACTCCGCATGAATTTGAGTCAATGGAGCTTTACACGGCATGAATTTGAATATAAATAGGCTTTAATATGGATATTGTGCAGGCGATGGACACCGGATGGGAAAAAAAACTCTGTATACGGCTGATTTTTAAATAATATTTCTATTTATTTATTTTTATGTGAAAATAGATTATATTTATTTATTATGCAAGATAATTATTCGAATATTAAGTTGTGATTTCAATCTTTTTTACATATATATAAATGTAAAATTTGACTCAAAAATTTATTGCAAAAAAAAGAAAGATTCGTCATTTTAAATTTTGTAAAAAAAAAGACTCATACTCGATGTTGGAAAAATAATATTAAAGAATAGTTGGTTACTACTATTGATTTTTTGGATCAGGGAAATTTTGTAAAATATGTATTTGAAAGTTTATAATAATATGTAATCGTAAACATTTACTCATAAAAATAAAAAAATAAAGATATACAATTTATTATGCGACGCCTCAGAATATTATGATACCTTATTTATAAATTATATGATTTACTCATATGATAAGATTGTATAAGCGTTAGAAAAGCTTTGACAATTTTCACAATCGTGAGTTTTTCATATTTATAAAAAAAAATACAACTTAAAAAATTTGAATAATAACAGAACGTGATTTCAAATCATGTCCCAACGAGTTCAAAATACGCGGAATATTGATTTGACATCCCGCAAACAGAAAAAAAATAGGGAGAAGCAAGGTGGGAAAAAACTATAAATAGACACTTATAATTAGACTGCATCCATACAGTTAGTTCAGTTTTCCCTGGACCATACATTGATATGTGAAAAAAATAAAAAATAAAAAATAATAATAATACTACTATTATTTATTTTTTCCAATCTACCAAAGAAATTATCAACAACTTTAATTTCGTGCACTCATTTCTATTTGTGTCATCTATGAGTGTCCCCCTTTTTACTATAAAAATAAATGCACCATATTTCTAAATTTGCTCTATTGTGCATTCTCCTGGCAACTTCTGTTTCCTTACTAATTGAAAAGTTATTTCTTGTCTTTTTATCTTATATTTCTTGATTTTTATTTCATCATACTAATACTAATGGAGTTAACAAGTGTTCTTAAGTTTCTTGAAAATCGATCCATTCTTGTTACTGGTGCTACTGGATTTCTTGCAAAAAGTAATTATTCTCTAATCATTAATCTCTTAATCTTAATTGATGGGGTGTTTAAAAAATTTTAATTTTTTTTTATCGTAGTTTTTGTGGAGAAGATACTTCGAGTACAACCAAATGTGAAGAAACTGTATTTGCTTTTAAGAGCTCAAGATAACAACGCAGCCTTGCAGCGTTTCAACAATGAGGTACGTACATATATTTTTTTTTGGTTTTCGGCCACGTTATATGTGAAGTTCGACTTATTTGAATTTATGAGAATCTGACATGAAAGTAGAGTACTCCCTAGCTACTAAAATTTTTCATGAAAAAGAAATTATTACCAGATATTTCTGACGATTTAGAAAATGGAAGTTGCACTTGGTTCAACCTAAAAATATGGTTCATGAGATGATAATTATTCAACACCATGTAAAGGAGAATGAGACCATCGATAGGATGCAGAATTTCAAGAAGATATGATGTAATATTATGAAGAAGTGGATCCAAGATTTAAATTTTGTTATATTTAACTTTTGAATTTACACCGTTGAGCCTATTACTATCACCGTGGAGTGGGTTTTTGTAAAAAAAATAAAAAATAGAGAAAAATATAGTAAAATATCGGAGAAGTGAAATATACGAGATCACGAACGCTTGCTTGCATATAGGCTAAATATGAAAACTTTTGAAATTATAAGTTCAAGACAAATTTTCCTTTAATTTTTTTTAGTAGTTTTTAACGTAGATAGCTACACTTTATGTTGAAAATGTTGTGAATTGAACTAATTGACTATACACTACATTCTCTCCTCTTCTTCCTCGTACTAGTTTTAATACAGATGTGTTGAAAAGATTACACAAAATTATTATTTAAATTTCCAACGTACAATTTCTTTTTTAATTAGAAATTTATGATCGTTGCTAGATGAAAACCTAAAACGTTGGAAATTATATTAGTATTATCTGGTAAATATTTATTCGTACGCAGAATTTATATAATATCAAATTATATTAATTTAATTAAATGATTTAATGTGGTGACAATTCATGTTATAATCATGATAAAATGCTAAAAGTCGGTATATAACACTTGTTATAACTTACTTTTGGTATTTACCATATAAATATCGGATACAAATAAATTTAACACGAAGCGAGAAAAGTAAAGAATCAAATGAGACATTCATCTAATTTGAACTTTAAGAAAAGAAACTATTTTTTATTCCTTGAATTTTCAGGGTTGCCGTACTATATTTATTTTTCTTCAATTTCCTTTTATTTATTTCATCTTCTATTTTTTTTCTTGTGGTGCTACCAAGTTATCACCTAACTGGAACGGACATTCATTCAATTAAATTTATTATATTCGTACAACAAGTACACATCTCATCATAAGTTCGATTTCCAAAAAATTGTATGAACTCCCCTCAAAATGGATCTGATCTCTAACTTTTTCTCATTTTATGTAATGCAGTTTTTTTTTTTTTTTTTGCATTTTTCCCCCTTTAACAATTGAAATATTGTTTAGTGAGGCATACGTATAATGAACAAACCCCTTATATAATATAATTGTCGATATGTTATATTTAACGATAATAATACAGTTGTTGCTATGTTATATTTAGTGACAATAGTATAATATGAGTATATGTATAATCATCACTCTATATAAATGTTGCTAAAAAATTTAGCAAATCTGAATGCAATGACATTAACTCAAATGCCGATCAAATATTTTCACTAAATGACTCTTTTGTTGTAGCGTGAGAAAGTTTGAAAATAATTGGAAAAATAAAAATATAATGAAAAAGGTAGGTCCATCAGTACATGGTACAATTACTAAAGGCAAAATTAAATAGTAATATTTCTCTAGTACTTATTTGTATACATCAATTTAATATTTTAATGATGAACAGGCAGTGGCAAAGGACTTGTTCAAGCTTCTAAGGGAAAAACAAGGGGCAAATTTGAACACTTTTATTTCAGAAAGGACGACGATTATACCTGGTGATATCACATTTGAAAACTTGGGGGTCAAAGACACTAATTTGCTGGAAGAAATGTGGAGGGAAGTAGATGTCGTTGTTAACCTAGCTGCAACTACAAATTTCGATGAAAGGTATATGTACGAATAATACGACAACATATATATCTAAGTTAAATATAACGCAGTGTTTTATTTGTTCTTCAATTTTTAGATATGATGTATCCTTGGGACTCAATACATTTGGAGCTATAAACGTTCTCAACTTTGCCAAAAAGTGTAGTAAATTAAAGGTTCTTCTTCACGTGTCAACTGGTAATTGGTACCTTCCACTTCTAATTATGATTATTAATATTATTTTTACCAAATAATGATGATATTAGAATATTTTGCTTCTCAGTTGGGGCAATTAGCAATTATTTTTCTATGGACTTCCGAAATGTGTAACCTAAATTATAATTACTCTTCTTCATGGTTGATTTCATAAATGACATTTTATTTTATTTTCTTCTTGTATTTGTTTATAGCATATGTATCAGGGGAAAAAAGAGGGTTAATATTGGAAACACCCTATAATTTGGGTGAGACTTTGAATGGTACATCAGGACTAGATATTTATACAGAGAAGAAAGTTTTGGAGGAAACATTGAAACAGCTCAGACTTGAGGGTTCTTCTCAAGAATCTATAACATCAGCCATGAAGGAGCTTGGCCTTCAAAGGTATTTAATTTACTTGCATCCCGTATTTATATGAATACAAGACACGTCTTCACATATTATGCTCGTCACTAAACCATAGTTAGTTATGATTTAGTAATTGGCACCTTATAACATGAGATTGCTATAGAAACACAAAAACTTCAAATCCTGGATTTGTCTCGACTATTGTCACAAGATGAGATATATGTAAATTTGTGATGATAATAACAAGTGGAGAATTTTCCACTACTAATATATATATTGTGATGAGCTTTGTTTTATGAAGAGCAAGGAAGTATGGATGGCCAAACCCCTATGTATTCACAAAGGCATTGGCAGAGATGATATTGGGAGACTTGAAAGAAGATGTACCTCTTGTCATTTTTCGTCCTACTATTGTTACTAGTACTCTCCAAGACCCTTTCCCAGGTTGGGTTGAAGGCATAAGGTATACATATAAATATTCACATACTATAGCTACCATATGGTTGAATGATTTTTATGTTTACACAAAAATTGTTCCTCTACAGAACCATTGACAGTTTAGCCGTTGGATATGGTAAAGGAAAACTCACATGCTTCCTCGGAGATCCTGAAGCCATCATTGATCTAGTAAGTAGTAACGATCTTCTCATTATAGCTGAGCATTCAACAACAAATAATGTTGAATTGTAAAACTTAATTATGTGCATGCAGATTCCAGCAGATATGGTGGTGAATGCGATGATAGTAACAATGATGGCTCATGCAGATCAAAGAGGGAGTCAAATAATATACCATGTTGGAACATCAGTTTCAAATCCAGTAAAGTTAACAGGTCCTCAGGATTATGCCTTCCGTTACTTCAAAGAGCATCCATGGATTGACAAGCAAGGAAAACCAGTCATCGTTGGCAAATTTAATGTTTTGAGCAGCATGGATAGCTTTCGCAGATACATGGCCCTTCGTTACATGCTTCCTTTAAAGGTTTGTTCGAAACACAGTTATAAATGAACTATGTTCCTCCTAATATTAACATGAAGTGTTGTTCTACAGGGATTAGAAATAGTTAACACAATACTCTGCCAATTCTTTAAAGACAAATATTCAGAGCTTGACAGGAAAATCAAGTTTGTGATGCGGTTGATAGATCTTTATGAGCCTTATTTATTCTTCAAGGGAGTGTAAGTAAACTAATTACCTCTATAAGATCTAATTTACATACACGGTTTAGTATATAGAAGCTAAACTCGTCTTTATATTTTGTAATGTAATCAATCCCTCTCACCATGTAAAATTTTGTGACAGATATGATGACATGAACACAGAAAAGTTACGCAGAGCAGCGAAGGAGTCAGGAATTGAAACAGATGTGTTCACTTTTAATCCCAAGAGCATCAACTGGGAAGACTATTTAATGAACACTCACATTCCTGGGGTGGTAAAATATGTATTCAAGTGAATGAAGTAGAAAAGAAATTTGTTATTTCCTAATAAATAATTTACATTTCTATGTGGGTGGTTATTGAGTACCATATATCCTTTGTTGCTTATTATTTTCAATGTATCCATTTTAATTTGTTGCATCCCCAGGGATACACTAAAGAATTGTTCCTATACAAGACTCTGTATTTCAATTGGAAGCACAAATATATGAAATTCTTTTCCAAGCTGTCTTCTTCTTTATGTGTCTTGTCTACAACCTCTTCAGAAACACCAGCACCGAGCGACCGACAGACGACTAACCTCAACATAGAAAAACTTGGGATGCAAAATTGCAAACACCACGACTAACCATCATTTCATATCTACCAACTATTTATTTCATATGTAAACAAAAATTTATACTTGATATTGTTACTCTTACCAACTTTAAACCATTTATATCATATCATCATTACTCTAATCAACCAAATTTATGGTTGATATTATTACTCTTACAAATCTTTAAATCATTTATAGTTGATATTATTACTCTTACAAAGCTTTAAATGATTTATAGTTGATATTATTACTCTGATCAACCAAATTCAATCAATAAATGTTGTGTTTTTTTTAGAATAGTTTTGTGATAGTGTCATATACTTTGGTTGTGAACTTTTGCTTGTTTGGTAAAAGATTGTATGAAAAATTGGGGCAATTTTTGATAGTTCTTACAACTTTAGGATTTTTATGTTAATGAGCAAAAAATACAACTTAGAAATCCAAAGTGCATGTCCAAATAAAACTTCAACGTCATCTCATATGATTTCAAATCATAATTTCATCTCACAAGGACAGAGAAGCCCTTAATGTGTTCATTTAAGGAACATGCCGACCAGTAAATCTCCTCCAATTCATTAATTTAGAAGAAAAACACAAAAAGCTCCGCAACAAAACAGTTGAGCAACTTGACCAGGTAATGCATGCAGTTTGTAAGGTTCTGGAAAAGGTATCACCTTCAAATTTTCAAGATTGTAGACTGGAGTGAGATGGAGTTGGAGAAGGGGACCTCTCTTTCCTCTTACCAGCTAAACCAGAACATTTATTCAAGCTGCCGCCATTCTGACTTGTAAAACTGTCTGAATGGCAAGAGGCTGCAATTTGATCAAGTTCACCAACTTGAGAAGCTTCTACTACGCTTGTATGTTGTTTATTGTCAGATTCACATGAAGCTTGTCTGGTGATGCAGAGCCAAGTCCTTGAAGACTCCTCAACCGCCTCACCTGCCAGAGGCACATGCCACGACCCGTTCTCGGATTCCTGAAATAGACATATAATAATATGAGGTGTAAATATCCAAAGACTAAAATACTAGCAAATTATTACATTAACTGAAAACTGAAATTATAGATAGACACGTAACTACGAATCAATCAATAGGTCATAATAGATCTATTTTTTTAATATAAGTTCATAATAGATCATTTTTGGTTTACCAGTCCAAACAATTTAAAGTTATGTCACGCAGAAACTTGTGATGGGATATCCAATATGTTGTAAGATGCAAGTTAAGGAAAAAGATCAAACTCCCAAGAATAGACAGAAATATTAATGCGCTTATGTGAGGTAACAATGGTTAGACATCTTGATCATTTCAACTCACTAATCAGCAACAAAAAAAAGACGTCACCTTTTTATTTTTTTGGGTAAAAAGACAATAAAAAACCGTATAGCTTCATCTACGTGATGTAACCCTTTCAAACCACTCTATCAAGCATCAATCACGTTGTTGGCTGGATCATGGCAGTGAGAGCCTATATCTATATGCTATAGATATCTCTTAGTTTATCATCTAACATCAAGATCAGATGAAACCCAACATGCTCAATTAGTTTTCTTTCCCAAAATACCAAGAAAATACAAGAAAATGCATATTGACATTAACTGAAAAATTGGAGACACGAAGAAAAGACATAATTGAGATGCTGACATAGTAATTAGTATTCGACAGTCATTTGTATAGTCAACTATGAACAAGAAACAACTTTCAAGGAAAGATCGCAGTTTAAAAGGGAACGAGAGCAAGACAGAGTATACCTGAATGACAACAGAATATGTGGGTGGCATCAGAAGCTTAATCTCCCCTTTAACAAAAGTGTTCTTGACCTACAATATTACCAAGATACATCAACTTGTCAAAATTATTTCTTTTTTTCCACGTTTATCATGAAGAAACATCATCTAATTAATCACCAAGACTGAAACTCCATACAACAATTTACCACTAACTATAAACATTATAAGAGGAGAGCGCATAAAAAGCCTACAAACAAATTATGAATAAAAGAGAGCCTAGAGACACACCGACCTAAAGGGTAATGAATGAATAAGTGCCTGAAACAATTTTTGAAGTTTTTATGACATAGATATGACCTTATCCAACAATCATTCAAATGATCATTCATTGGTGAGTAAATGCTCCTGTTTCAGCCATTAAAGTGAACTTTCGACACTATAGTTATCAAAAGACTGTGAAACTTAGTTGGCAAGCATTTGTCATACCTCTCAGCTAAAACAGTAACCTAGTACTTGGAGACATTTTCACCTAAAGTAAAAGGTTTGGTCACCCCAACTGAATGAGGTATAACCCAGCGAAAAAGAAAATAACCAAACCAGATGTGATTCATAATCTACCCAAGTAGAAATAAGAAGACTACTTTTTTTTTTAGAATTGTAAGAATATCTTATGCATAAGAGCACAAACATGTTTGGAAAGGATTCTAAAATTAGCTTATTTTGGAAAGCATTTTTTTCAAAAGTGCTTTTCAAAAGAGTACTTTTATTGAGAAACATTTTGTGTTTGGCCAATAAATTTAAAAGGCACTTTGAGCATCAAATTAGTGTTTGGCAAAGCTTCTTCTTTTTTGTGTATTTTGCTACATTCTGTTTATATGTGTTACTCTTGAGGATCATAACTCACAGGAACCTCAGCAGCATTATCCGCATACGAACATAAGCTAATACACAACTTTACAAGAAAATACGGATCAAAAAACTAATGTGTCTGCATATAGCCAAATCATGCCACCAAATAAAGTTCTTTTGTTGACTTAGTCTATGAAAATGTTTTTGATAAACTTTTTCATTTCATTCGGCAAATTTATTACATAAATAGTTTCTTATAAAAATTAAATATACCAATAAATATTTAATACTTACTTTACCATTTTAAATTTATATCAAATAAATATCGTTCTTAAGGATTAAATTATTTTTTATTAAATATAATTTCTATTGAAACAAATAAATATTTTTCGTATATTATTCAAAATTATGAAGCTTAAATAATTAATTAGTTACTAATTCAAACAAATTTTATTTTAAGAATGACCAATTTTGTCAAAGAAGTTAAATCTTGCAAACTGAGTATTTTCAATTTAATTAATTATTGTTATTTAATAAAGGGGTTATAATTTAAATAGGCTAATTTGAGCAAAAACTTGGCAATCCAAAGTCCCCTAAAATCAGCCCATGTGTGCCACGTAGGAAGCACATGGATTGTGTGTTTCTTCATCTTTAATTTCAACCCTTCAATTCGATCTAATGGTCCTCATTAATTCAGCCTTATACACTTTATTTATATATATATTGAGAATATTTCTTTTTTTAAAATTCCTGATTAATCCTGATTGTCCGATCAAATGGCCCAAATTAAATCAAACCATTTTTTCCAATAATCAATACACCTACCGACCCTATACTCTCATTCTTCCCCAAAAAGAAACTCGTTCCTCTTTCTTCTCCAAACCCACACCCCTAATCTTTTCTACCTTTCCCATACCCCTAAATTCCTCCTTTCCCAAAAAAAGATAGACATCCACGTCCTACTCCCTCTTCCTTCAAATCGCCGCCCGTCACGTAGCCGCTCCCTCTCTCTTTTTCTTCTGCCATCATCAGCAGGATTTTCGCGAAACCACAACTTTCAGTTTAAATCAAGAAAAGGTGAGATTTTTTCAGCAAGATTGAGCTGTCCGATCGTTTGATCTGATGGTCAATATTAATCAGGAATTAAAAAGAAGAAATATATATATATATATAAAAACTGAATTAATTAGGACCATTAGATCAAATTAAAGGGTTGAGATTAAAGATGAAGAAACACACAATTCATGTGCTTCTTACGTAACACACATGGTTTGACCGATTTTAGGGAACTTGGATTGCCAAGTTTTTGCTCAAATAGCCTATTTAAACTATAACCCCTTTCTTTATTAAATAGCAATAATTAATTGAATTGAAAAAAAAAATCACTTTGCAAGATTAACTTATTTGACAAAATTGGTCATTCTTAAAATAAAATTGTAAGAATTAATAACTTATTAATTATTTAAGCTTCCTAATTTTGAATAATATACAAAAAATATTTATTTGCAACGATAGAAATTATATTTAATAAAAAAAATTGATTTAACCATTAAGAATGATATTTACTTGATATAAATTAAAAAATGGTAAAGTAGTAAATATTTATTTATATATTTAATTTTTATAAGAAACAATATTTATAAAATAAATTTGTCAAATGAAATGAAAAAGTTTATCAAAAATATTTTCATATTGTTTCCCATAAATTTTTTGTTATTTTTTATTATTATTACTCACGGAAGCTTAATTAATTAAATATGGAGAGCAAAAATTGAGTGTCAACAATAAGACTTCCTGTTAATTTGATTATGAATTACATTAACCTAATATTATTGATGAAGAAGAAAAAAGAAAATGCAAGGCACCATGAAATATTTTCTGATTCCTTTTATTTGTCTGAAATTATAGATAACAATTCATTTCTACCATCGAAGGTGGTTTGAGATAAATTTAATATTTTCACATTATTTTCAATCCAAGAACACAAGGGTTTTAACGACAGTTTATTACTTGTGAATTGAAAGCATTTTTCAAAAGGAAGAAGAAGGAAGTAAAATGTAATTCACAATCCAAATCCTCAATTTCAATCAATCTATCATCTGAAGATGGAGTTCAATCATAGGAAACATATGAAAACAAAAGTTACAAAAAAGTAAATTTCAAGAATGCATAAAAATATGACTCTATAGAATGAAATTAATATTAGAATAAACTCTTTAAGCAATTGAACCTGATGTCTTTCTTTCCATCGGGCAAAAAAGATACTACCCATGAGCTCAAAGATGTGATCTCTCATTTCATCATTTGTCACGAGCAAACATTTACGTTTCACTGCTGCATAAAGCCAGTACCTATATCATATTGCACGATGTCACATAGTATAGATTTACTGAGTATCCTCTAGGAAAATAATATTCAAATCATATGACCAGTTAAATGGATAAGAAAAAGAGGTATTTTATCACTTCCGGGGTAAAAAGTTCAGTGTTTCAAAATTATCACAGGAGCTACAAGGAAAGCAAGATAAATGATGAATACAAGAGGTCTCAACAATGTAGAAATGATCAAGGTAATGGAAATCAAATGTAATATAACACTGCTATATTCAATTTTTCTTTGATCATTAGAATATTTTTTTAAAAAAAAACTAGTGTAAGGGAGAAAGAGAGAAGTTCAAACAGTCTTCAGTTTTTACCAGTCATCATTGGATCCAAAGGGTGTTCCGTAAAGTATCTTTTCATTTATCCACTCTTCAAGCAACTCTCTATAGCCAGCATTCTCAAGAAGTGTACGAACACGCTTTTTGTGTAATATAACCAGTGGCCACTTGTTGCTCCTGCTATGCAATTCCTTCACAACAGCAACAAGCTGCTCTATTGCAATACAGGATGGAACATGAGTCAAGTAGCTGCTTTAACAACATTAAATGGAAAAACCAAATGAAAGGCAATAAATAGCAAACTTAATATTATCAACCTGTGCAATACTAAAGCCTCCCTCGGCAAAATTCTGCTGAAATAGCCCAACATTTGCTGCATCCACAACAGCATCGTAATCTGAATACTTTTCCAGCCAGTCCTAAACAATTCTTGGAGAAGTTAGGAAAAAAAACTCAGAAAATACTTGAGGGACACAGCATATATGTCGCATTTGAATAGAATAGTTGTGGCAAATCACATACAAAGAAATAACTAAAGATAACTTCCTCACCTGAAATTCCCTAAAATTGGAATGGACTTCCCTTTCCATAGCCAAAGAAGCAACTGACTCTGCAAATCTTTCTGTCTCTGCTCTGTCAATATCAACACAAACCAACTGTTCCCCACAAGTTAGACACCTCCCATCTGGAGCTATTTGGGACCTCTGTGCAAGCCATTTACCCTTTCCAAGCCATCCAAGACCATGCCACCCTCCACCATTTTGTAAAATTGCTTCTTTCACCTGATCCATATCCCAGTTGGATAACCCCACCTTAGTTGCCATTTCCCCTCCAAACCAACTCTGTATGATTTCTGCTGTCGAGTCACTTACGCTCCTGATTGACATTCTCAATTTATGTAAATACTGATAGACCTTCTCTTCCCTTTCTTTCTCCACACTCACCTAGAAGGAAAAATTTCAATCAACAATTATGCCTCAATCCCAAATAGTCGGGTCATCATTAGGAATCCCAAATCTACATACTACAACTCGTTGAACTATTGATCAATTGACAAATTGGACTACCCCGCAAACAAGATACATGGTGCATTTTTATTTGAGTAGTACAAATTTGCCCCCTCCCCACAACTCATAATAGCAAAAGTGCTGGCAACTCAAATCACTGAAAAAAGACTACATCTTGAACCACAAACTAAACAAAGTACAATTGAAATTACCTAAACACTCATCAATAAGTTAATTAGCAATAACTAGAACAATACAAAGATAAAAAGAACTCACCTTTAACAACCCAGCAAGCTCAGCTTCCTCAAGTTGCAACCCAAGAGACCGCATGTGTTCTTCCACTTGATAGGCCTTATCAGCCTCACCCATCTTACAAAAACAAAACAAAGCCGGTCCATAAGTCCTTAACTTCCCACAATTCCCCACCCCTTTAGCCAACTCAAATGCTCTATCACCGTCATCAGTTGCTGCCGCAAGCCGAGCAACAGCCGTGACAGTTGCCTCGTTAGGGGTTATATTACACGAACCCATGTGTTCAAAAACTCGAAACCCAAATTGGATAGCGTCATTTTTCGTTGATGGGTCTGAAAAAGAGTTGGAGCAGATGTAAAGAAAAGAGTTGAAATGGTTATTGGACAAGCGGATTGTTGAGGGTTCTGAAAGAGCGGATTCGTATAAGGAGATGGCTGTAGAAAGATCTTTGGTTTTCGAGCAATTGTCTAGGCTTAACCGGAATTGACCTTCTGGGGTTGGGTTTTTCTTCTTGTTTTTAGCTTTCTCCATTTTCCAGTGGTAAGGGCAGCAGCGACGGCGGTTGTAATGGCGGCTACGACGGCGGAGGAAATAGCAGACCTGGGTTTTGGGTTTTGGGTTTTGGAATAATTCGAGGGTTTAGTAGTATATCAAGTTTAAAGACATTACTTAATTACATTTACCTTTAAGGGTCCAAATTTAATTATTATTATTTATTTATTTATTTTTAAAAAGGCTCTTGGAAAGACCTTTTATGTGGGCTATTTTCAATTTTTTCATAAGTAAATATAAAAATAATAGAAAACTAAAAATAAATTTGTAAAAGCATTACAAAATTTTGAATTAACTATTTCTTTTTGTCATATTTTATTTTATTGATCTTAGAAGAGAAAGCAAAACTTTTTAATTGTGTATTTATTTTAAAGAAAAGAAATTTCCGAGGCAAGTATCACAAAGCTCGAAAATTTAAAGGATAATGGTTCCTCTTCTCTACATTTTTGCACTTAAATACCATTCTTTTTTTTAATAAGGGAGAATTTGATATTGTAATATATGTCTAACTCATACATCACATGTTGCATTCTCATCACTAAATCTATGTCTAGTTGTCATATGAACTTTATGAAAATAGTTTTAATATATATATTAGACTTTAGACGATCAAATTTGTTGAGTCGTTCGTGATTGATAAATGAAGTTTTAATATTGATCAGTATTATTGTTCTGATTTTGTTTTTAAAAAAACACTCCATTTTAGAATAAATTTATAATTAGCTTTTGTTTATAGCTGAAAAAAATAATTTACGCTATCATACAAAAATATGATAAGATATTGGATTGTATAATTTACATAAATCTCATCTCTCAAAATGTTAAGAGTTAATTACATTATTTCCCTACTCTTTTTCAAATTCAAAAATCCCTTAAAATTTATGAATTTTGAATACATCACTAGATTCCCCGATACATCATTGGACTTTCGGATACATAGGTGAGAGATGTATCCGAGAGGGGAGGGTTGTATCAGAGAGGGGATAGGACATCTGGATACATCATTGAACTTCTGGATACATCAGCAGACATCCGGATAAATATGTGAGGAATGTATCAGAGAGGGAAGGGATGTATCCGAGAGAATGATAGATATGTATCAGCGAGAGGAGAGTGATGTATCCGATAGGAGATTTTTGAATTTTTTTTATATGATAGGAAATTTTAAAAATTATGGTAAAATAAAACGTGTATTTAGATAATTTTTTCTATTTTGTTTCTCTAATACAAATATATATTAATATTTTTGAAAAATAAATACTTTTGACTTTTTAGAAGGGCAAGTATACAACCCTTTGAATTTTTTGTTCCTTTTGTGTAATGATTGTTTGGCTAGCTAAGGGTTTGGCCAAAATACTATTAGGCCACGCCAAACTACTCTTTATCTTAGACTAGATGGTCACATTATATACTAGTCTTGAATTTCTCTTCTTTATTTCTTAAAAACTTTTAACTTTTTTATTTGGAAGCTAGAAACTTGTAGAAGAGAAAAAGAAGAGTTGGAATGTAACTATTATTGTTGTTGACATTCAATTTTGACCGTCCCCGATGCGAATTAATTTTCGAGCTTTTTTAATTTCCAACGATTTGAAATAATTATATTTATAAAATTCAAAACAATTTTCAAGTTTTTAAAATGATCTTGTAAATTTTTATAATTTGCAAATAATAAACATATTTTTGCATATTTATATATAATTAGCATAATTTATGAATATTTGAAAATCGTCTCAAAAAGATTTTATCTTATTTAAATATTCAATTGAATTAATTTGGTTTAAAGTCATTTAGTTTAATTATTTTATTTCGTTGATTTGAGAAGCGTGTCTTATTAATTTACTTTAGTTTTAAGTTATGATTATAATTTTAAATTATTTAATTTATAATTAGGTTAATTTTTTAATTTCATTGAGATTAAGAAGCTCATAAATTAATTATATTAATTCGTCCTATTTGAATTCTAGCCGAACCTACTGAATTAACTCTTTTTGGTTACCTTTTTAATCCGTCTGGCTAAATTGTTAATCAATCTCCATTACAATTTTAGCCAAATCTAACCTTACCTTAAACCCATCTTAGACCAAATTTTGGACCATTTGTTCAGTCCAAAAAAGCCTTCAGCAGCCCATTTAGAAAACTCAGTCCATTTTTTTCTTCCCAATTCCATTTCCTCATATTCCCAGCCCATTCTTTCAACTCTAACCCGGCCCAATTGTGTTAATCAAAGTAAACCCAGAAACAACCTTTCTTTGCCAACGTTAACAACAGCTGTACGCAGCAATACGACAACAACGACACATACACGGCGTGAGACCTGATTTCAGGCGCGTACAGGCAGTACGCTAAGGCTGTTGTCGTCTTCTTTCTTTCCCTCGAAAAACAGTGCACTCGCGCAGCTCGCAGCGGCAAAAGCAACACGCGGAATCGTCCTTGCCCCTGGAGATTGAGCCGTGTAGCATTCAAAGGACAAGAAATCGATCACAATCGTCCACCTCGCCTTCAATCCGTTCGAATTTGGAATCAATTGGGATATTCTTTTATTTTGGATAGAATTCCGTTTTGGAATTCAAAATCTCGTGGGCCTTGATTCTTATCCATTTTTTTTCAGCCCTTTTCCCCATTTCCGAACCCTAGATTTCATCTATAAATACCCTCTTTTCATTTCATTGTGGGCGGGGGGATTATTCATTGATATAGGGATAGAGAGAACCATACTTTATAGAGAGGGATTCGATAAAATTGCAAATAGAGAGTTAAAATTTGAACAAAGAGCATTCTCAGATAGCATTTAAAAGGATTTAAGTTTTTCCTTTAGCTCTGTTTCTTCTTTCACGCATCTTCGAAGCCCGTTGAAGTTCTCGGAATCTCGTTGTGGTCGTGGAAAGTTGCTTCTCTGCTCGTGGTTCTCTGTTCGCTGCCCGGAAAGAGGTAAACCTTTTCTTAGCTTCATTTGATTTTCGGTCCTTCCATGTGTTATGTTGATGATCTATTATTCGCTTTGTGTGCATTCTATTTATGTGTGAGCTCTATTTTAATCCTCATATTTTGAAATCTGGTAAATGAGTATTATCTGTGGATAAATTCTATTTTGGATTAGCTTAGCGTTATTTGTGAGCATGTCTGATCTCTCTGCTGCCTTTTCTCAATTTAAGTTGGTGTGGAGCAGTTTTTGATTGTTAAGGAGTGTTCACTGTCTCTAGTTGTTTCATACTGCTCACCGGAAAAGAAGATATGTGGCAACCGTAGTGGTGAACTTCCTTAATTAGTTTGATCTTCTTATATGTTGCGTATGACGCCAATTTCATGGTTAGTTTGCCTGTTGCTGATACTGCTTTAGAAGAGTTAATTCGGTTAAAAATGATATATTATGGTCTGAGTAGTTTTGACCGACTATAGGCCAGAAAGCATGTATGTGTTTGAGTTATATTCATTTTGGAGGATTTTATCCATTGTTTTGCTGTTAAACCTCTTCTTGAGTGCAACTTTAATTATTAGTAGATTTTACTTCTTTTTTTTTCCTCTTCTACATTAGTCTTAAATAGTAGCTCAGTTCATTTCCTGGAATATGTGTCTTTCTTGAGAATGATTTCCCTTGGTGCATAATATTTAAAGATATATGCCCAATGTTCACATGATTGTATACCTGCTATTTCTATATTTTTTTATTTTTTTTTTGTTAACTTAGATGTGTGGTAAAGATCAATCTTTTTTTATTTTTTATTTTTTTTGTTTCTTTATGTTTGTTGTCCATATGCAAGTGTTGCTAGCTACTGTATTGATTCATTTGGCTTGAAATGATCAGTATGCCCTCTCAGTTACTCTTTAAAGTTCGTTAATTCTCAATGTGTCTCCGTATGACATACTTTAGTGCATTATATGTCGGTTTATGCTCTCTTGAGTTCGTTCACGTTTTTCAATAAATCGTGTTACTCCTTATATTTTTATCTCGAGTTGGTTTATATACTAACTCCTTTCTTTTGCTTCGTTTGCATGTGGAAACTCCTTTTGAGTTCATGGTGGACTCCTTGTCCTCTCTTTTGCATTTCAAATCGAGCCATGTGCTTAATTCTTCCTCATCGAGTCAATCTCTCTTTTATTTGGATCATAGAGAGGCTGGTGAACTTGTCTTTGGAGGCAAAAAATACAGGTGGAATGTGGAAATATAAGTCTCCAAAGTCCAGAAAATGAGTTGTATACACGATGTATACACTGGTATACAGATCTGAAATGTCAAAAAATATGTAATATACAGGTCCAAAACGCGGAGATACAGGTTGAGAAATGCAGAAACGCACAGTTAGATCGAAGTACAGGTTCCAGAAATTCCAGAAGTGGGCTGTATACACTCCGTATACAGTAATATACGCAAAATATACAGAAATATACAGTGATATACATTCACTGTATACGCTGTGTATATGTAGAAAAAAGGGCCCAAAAAGCCCTACATTTTCAGTTTTGTATTTTGTTATTATTGGGCCTAAGCCCCTTTTATTTTAATTATTTGTTACCTTGTTAGTTCTTAGGACAGGTGGAAGAATTGGGCCAAAGGTCCAAAACGAAAATAGGCCCAAGTGCTGGTCCAGGCGGACAGAAAATCAGACTTGGGCCCAAAACTCTCTTTCTCTTTATTTTACTTGTTTCGTATTTGTTTAATTGTTTATTTGCTAGTCGATTTTAAGGTTGTCCTAATTCGATTTCCCCAAACAAGATGGTCGTTTCTAAATTTTCTAAAGACTAAATAATTCTATCTATTTTACTACCTAAGTTACTTAGGAAAATTCTTATTTAAGTAAATCCCTTATGCTATTCCACCTCCCTTAAAAATAGTTCAAGTCTTAAGTTTGTTTATTTTTGAGCATGTTTATATTTTAGCCAAAATAGTTAATTACCGGATAACCGTAAGTTAGCGGACATTTCGAGTGCCTAACACCTTCTCGGAATGTAAATTGAACCCCGAACCCCTTTAAATTTCAATTGATTTTAATCTGTTTAAATCTTTTGAAAATCTTAAGTTTTCTTAATTTCTTTCAAAAATTAAGTGGCGACTCGACTCTTTTGAAAGATCGATTTTTCTTCAAATCATAAGTTAAATCGATTTGTTCGAAAACCAGTCGATCATTTCCTTTTTCCTATAAAACAATTATAATACATTTTAGAGATATAAACTTATCAAGAAAGATCGATTTTTCTTCAAATCATAAGTTAAAT